>JAHWFP010254884.1:0-12856 GCA_023313725.1 Lithobius niger
TTGCAATGGATGGCCACTGCATTACGTCTTCAAGGGTGGCTTTCCAGTGCTTCTTAACTCTAACGCAAATCCGACGTTTTGTCTCTCCAATGTACCCACTTGGGCACCCCCTGCATGGGATCCAATAGACTACCCTGGTGGTATTGGGTAGTCTTTTCAACATCGAGGTCTGCGTCTTCTGCCACCCCTTTTCTCATGCTTTCCTGTTATGGTTGCCGATATTCATCTTCATTCGTCCCTCAGGCCCTTACCGTCTTCGACCTGGTTTGGTACTGGTGTTGGTGGTGGTGTTTCGCATCTTCCGCCTCTTCCTGCTCTCCAGTGTTATTGGCCCCTAGTTCACCAGTGGTGGAATTTGGTTTTTCCTTTTCTTCTTGCCTCAAAGACTTACTTCCAAACAGTTTTCCGATGTTTTTGGGATTGCGGAAAAAACAGGTTATCCCTACTTAGGCCATGGCTTTTTAACCCTTTCTCCTCCCTTCGGAAAATAAGTGACAACCTCAACCGGACTCATTGGGTGGGTCTTTCGGCTTCATTTGGGGCGCAAGGGGTCTTTCCAGGTCTTGGCTTTCTGAAGACCTTCATTCACGGCTCTAGCAGGGTACCGAAGGGTTAAATACTTTTCTTTAGCTCTTTCAAACCACCCACTGCCTTCTGTCACTTTCTTCTTCTGTCTGCTCCGTAACCTCCTCATTTCTCCATTCATGATCGCCAACAACTGGGATTTGGGGTGCCCTGATGAAAACTCAATTCCCTGGTCTGTTTGAGTTGGTTTTACGTACGGTTCCCAGCATAACTTGCCCTTTTTCCCTCTTCTTACCACCGTGTCAAGGAAGGGGAGCCTGCCACGCTCTTCTTTTTCCGATTAAGCCAAGGTCATCAGTCCAAGAGTTAAGTGTCTTCTCCACTTCAAACTCCTCCTTTTCGGCAGTGAAGGTGTCGTCCACAAACCTCACCCAGATCTTGATGGATCAATGCTTGTGAACAACTTCTTCATCGAGGCCTTGAAGGACAATCTCCGTAATCCTAGGTGATGAGGAATACCCCATTGGGGTGCCGGAAACTTGACAGTAGGTGACCCCTTGGAACTGGACATAGATGTTTGCAAGCAATGCTTTTAGTAGTCGCCAGTCAAGCTGGACTTCCTTCTCCTTGATCTTTTGTCTCCCAGCTGCCTCATCAAATTTTTGCATGATGAGGCGGTGTGAGAGGCTCGGGAACAAGGCCGTAATGTCGAATGATCTAAGGACATCCTCCTCTTCCACCTTCACCCCTTCCAGCCTCCTGAGAAAATCGGCAGTGTCCCGCAGCCCATGTTGACCCAGACATCCTTCTGCAGCCTCGGTGCAAGGAACCTGTTGATAGGTTGGGCTGGGCCCCCCACAGCTGATGTAATCACACGAATCGGATTCCCTGGCTTCTGTATTTTCACTTGGCCAAACACACTAGGTAATTTGGCTTCAGCACATGGACGGAGGCGCTACGCAACATCCTCTGCAAGCAGTTTTTCTTTCACCAGCTTCTTTAGGTGTCCTTCGAAGCATGAATGGAGCGTGTGCCCAAGGTCAAATTCTAACTGTTGGTACATTTTGCGGTCTTGTAGCCCTTCATCCAGCCTTTGGATGTACTCAGCCTATAAAATGATTAGTAGCACGGTGACACCCCAATTCAAAACTAGACTGGAAGCAAGCTGGAAGAAATTCCCTCCCGCACCACCAACTACGGAGGAAGAAACAGATGAAGAAACCTAGACTATGAGCAGTGCCAACACCAGCCTGGAATGCTGACTCAAGACCTACTGTGATGTGAAGAGGAAGTTTCTTATTCCTGCAAATACTTACCTTCAGTAATATTGCTAAAAATCACTATTTTACGCTTTACACTGCTCGTTTATGAACTAAAATCCCCATTTTATGTTCCCTCTATAAACTTTTCTCCCTATTCGCCAGGGTGCACTGCACGTCACTACTGATGTCAGCGCCCCCACCCCTTCCTCCTTTACGGGCACGCCATCGTGGATGGCCGTGCGTGTTGTTCGCTGCGAATGTTTCGGCATCGATGTTTATGGACTACTGCAACCGGCTACAATGTCAAGGAAAGAATCTGAAGATAAGTGCAAAGCATATTTGAAGAAACAATCTTTTAAATCGTGCAACCACACCAAACTAACGGGGATTTTCACCCATTGTGTCGCAAGTGCCGACCGTGTGACTTTAAAAACTAAGGTGTGTGACCTCTGTGATATCCATCACGGTGATACTGTGCGATAGATAACGTTTACCTGGAAGAAGTCCGACCAGAAAGCAGCACAAAGAAAAAAGGACACGAAATTGCAGTAGGCTTAACGATATAGGCTTAAAACCATGAGCCGAGACGCGACTCTGCCCGCGGTGTTTTTAGAAGGACAATTACCCGACGGCACCAACATGGCGGCCGCCGCTACCGCCGGCGGGGATGTTGCGTCGTTAATCACAGCGCATTCGAACATTCTACAGTATGTTATTAACGATGGGCAAGTGGAAAATTTTCCTCCTGAAGTCTGAGACGTTACTATGTATGACGGAGATTGCCATTTTGAAGATGTTTCGACACACGATGACAACCGGTTTATTGAATTGGCAGTGGCGACGGCGGGAAGTGTGTTCGACGCTAAGGCCCACGAAATGGAAGGCCAGCTTATGTCGAGTTTTGATGAGAAACTAGGCAGGTTTTTAGGCGAAGTTTTGCACCATATTAATCCTGTTTTGCAGTCTTGTGCATGCTAGCAAATATTAATTTTCTGTTATTGTTTATGTCGTTAAAATCTTTTTGTTGTAACAAAACTTATTTAAAAAATCATCAAACAGTTCTTTATTTTTGTCATTCCATTAAAATATTTTTCTTATTTTTTTTTTCAATACACTCCTTTTAAGATTATTAACTGCAAGACAGTGAAACAAGTCTAAGGTCCTACTATATCATGATACACTAAAATATGTTGACAGTCTTTCCTGCCATTAATTTGTGCCTGTTACGCATTGTCGGCTTGTTGGTTGTTTTTTTTACACTTCATCTGCATATTTATAACTTTGTTCAGACGAAATGGCATAATCGTCAAAGTAATTATAGAGATATTCAAATGTCGGTCTGCTTTCTGGAGCTATTGCCCAGCACTGCATCATCAAATCATACACTTCTTCTGGGCATTCGTGGTAAATTGGTCTTGGCATGCGGTATCCTTTGCGAACTTGCTCAAAGCTCTCGTGTCCGCTCATTCCTGAAAGAAAAACAATGCAAAAGCTGTTTTAACACCACTGACTGTATACTTAGACAAACCCTATCACTAAAATAAATGGATTGTGTGCATGTATCTTCCTTTGGTAATTGATGATTAGTTTGGTTTACGTTTCACACAGGCATAATAAGTTAACTGGTAGTTTTGCACATACATTCTTATGGATCTAGTGTTCTATGGTGTCAGACGGTCTTCGTAACTATTAACCCGCACCACATCACATCAAGTTGTCTGTTTAATGTTATTCTCACTTCTGCTGAACTGTTAATGGATTGAACTGTTGGAAATAGCCCCCCCCCCCCCCCAAGGTTTAAAGTGGTTTGTGCAATTGGGTTCATCACTATTTTTTAAGCTCTTGTCGGTTAGGTTGATAGTGTGTTGCTTGTGCTTTGTTATTGTTGCCATTTCCAAAGTGAGTCATACATTTGGTTCATGTCAGAGTGTTGACATTTTTTCCTGTTTGGTTTGTTAGTGGTAAATGACTTGCATTTTCTGTCTTCTTTGATTGTCGTTTTGTGCTGTTTTGCACGTCGGAGTATTTTTTTGTTTGGCTTGGCTGATGTAGAAGCTGTTGCAAGATTTACATGAAATTGAGTGGGTCATTGGTCGATTAGTTTGTCGAACGGAACTTGCACAGGTTGGTTGGAGTAAAAGCTCCCGATATTGCGGTTATGGAGAATTTTTTTATCTGATCTGATGGTTGTCCTAAGTAGGGGAGAGCTGTGGTTTTTGACAACTTTTTCTTGTTCTATGGGTTTGATGTTTTTATCTCACAAATTTTTCTTAAAGAGTGGATTTGGGAAATTTATATGAGCTTGCTTGTTAGTTTCGAAAGGCCTGGTCATTTTCCATTCATTCTTTGCTTTGGGTTTCACTTTACTTTCGATTAGGTTAGTGTTCACTGCAGGTAGGTGGAATGATTTGTGTGGGAGAGTCCTGCTGGCTTAGCTTGGTGAACAATTTTGGTGGCTGTCTATGCTGAATTTAAAAGGACATACTTGCTCACTATATTCGAGCGTCCTGTGTGAAATAGCTGGAAAATACCGGCAACTGCAGTGGTAATATTCAGACATTATAAAAAGGGAAAAAAAACACACTTTTTTCCTCCTGTTGTGGTAATGTGTGTTTTTTCCCCTTTTTATAGTGAAATAGCTTTTGCAACATTTACATAGGTTAGAGTGAATGTTGCAGAACCATTTCTCACGAGAGGAAATACATATAGGAAAAATCAATGCCTTCGCAACATTTGCATGCGTCTGAACTAAACCATACAGGAAAGCCAACCGGGAGAAATGTACCTTCAAAACCTTTTCTTTCTTTTGAAAAAAAAAAGAACACTAACTGGCTCTGGGTGAAATTGCAGAAGTCGTTTTCGAGAAGTTGCTTCATGAAGATATCCCCAATTTAACGCTTCGGGTCTATTGCAAAGAGAACATCTTCATAATAGCTCCATCTGGAACACTTGGCAATCTGTACAAATTTGCCAACAAAATCCACAAATCATATCAGCTGTCCCTATCTATCTTTATTAATAAAATCGAGTTGTCGCGTAGGATGGACGGCAACGAGACGGCCACAAGACGGCCGCAAGTAATTGATAGAGCATATATCCGTTTTCATTGTCGGTCGCTCGCCCTTTTTCTTTGCTACCGTGGGAAGAATGAGCCCGCTTGCCCTCTGGCTGATTGTTGAAGCTTCGTTTGTTTAATTCTCCCTTACAATGTCTCCAATGCCTATTTATTTATTTCCGGTGTACAAAGGCGTATTTATTTATTTCACGTGTACAAACGCGTATTCCAACCATTTTTGCAGGAAAGAATCATATGTAATGTAAGTGTATGGACTCCGGAACAAGGGATACGCTGAATGAGGGAGTGAAGCAAAGGAAAAACACCGTTTGCTAGACAGGGTACGCAAAAACACATAGACGGGATACACGCATTCCGTAACAAACACATGAGGAAGGAAATTGTCCGAGTGTTTTTAACGGTGCATCAAACACCACCCGTGCGTAGCACGGGCTTCTGCTAGTACTAAATAACACACAGACTTCAAGTATAGCCTTTGGAGTCACGCCAAACCAGCACAAACCCTCTCGTGTAGGTCATTCCACCTACCTGCAGCAAAAAACTTATCCAATCAAAAAAGAAGTTAAATCCATCAAAGAATGGACGCAAAATAACCACGCAATCAAACCTTTTGTTGAAACTAACCGATAGTATTCCTTCTAGGGCTAATGTCAACACACACATTTCTTTCTTTTTTGTAGGGTTTGTATTGTATAATAAATAAAAGGGCAAGGCAAGCTATAATTTTTCTTTCTAATTTCCAATCAAAATTGCTTATTTTTGTTTGGTAGAGTGCGGCGGTTCACAAATATGACGACATAGATTACAATTTGATGACTCTGTTTACTCATTTGATGGCATACGTTTGCAATAATTACATAGATTTTTGTAAGGTCAATACAAACTTATTTATTAACTTTCTGCATTGCTCTACCTGGGTATGGAGTTTCTCCTTTGGTGATAAGCTCCATCATTAATATGCCGTAAGACCAAACATCTGATTTAATAGTGAATTTTCCACTAAGGATGGCTTCTGGAGCTGTCCATTTGGTTGGAAACTTAGTTCCTACAATACAAAAGCAATTAATTCAACTGAAATTCTGAGATGAAAATTATGAACAATGACAAAGCATGGTGCATATGTTGGTTAAACTTGTAGATCTACAGTACGGTAAGAATACTAATTTCATTCATCAAGAAGTTTGTGTCATCAACGATAGCAGTAGACTTAAGGACAGAAATAAAAGGTAAGCAATTTTGGATTTAACGAGAAAAAGTTTCAGAAGCCTTCTGCAAACTCTTAGCAAGCTAGTTAATTTATTTGAAGTAATTTGGTACATTTTTCAAAGTTACCTTTTGCTCCAAACTTGTTCCAATTGAAATAAATACTTGAATGAAAAACATTATTGGTTTAAAGTCAAAATTCTTAGCCTTCTTCATCTACATTTTCAGGCTTTGACATCTGTTAAACATCACCATTTTTTATTATATTTTATTATTTTATTATATTTTTTCGAAACTTGGGAACGTTTTGGACTAGAATCGGGATTTTTAGAAATTTTCAGGAAGTTTAGTTATTCAATCATACTGATCCTCTCTCCTTTCTGTAGTAGTAATCGAGTTATAATTTGGCATCAAGTCGGTATTGTACATGTAAAGAAATTTCTCATTGGTTATTTAATGATTTGTGTACCTTTCCGACTGGAATATTCTTGGTCTTCAATGACTCGAGCTAAGCCAAAGTCGGCGATTTTAACATCGTTGTGTTCACCCACAAGTATGTTTCGGGCAGCCAAGTCACGATGAACAAGTAGCTTCGATTCTAAGAACATCATTCCGTATGCTATCTGAAAACCAAAATTAGATGCCAAAAATTATTGTCAGTGGCAAATGTATCTGTTGGTTGTATCTGTTGGGTGACATAAGTTAATATATTGACGAGGCACTATGACTAAACCAGTTGGGTTCAAACGTCTAGGAAATTAACTTCAAATACAAGACTCGTCATAATAGAGGCGGAACTGAGGCTATGAAAGCATTAAACTCATAGACCCGTAAACTCATGTACGTAAGTGTTGCTCGTAATTAAGGACTATTCAGCCACCTTCAAATCTAGTTTAGTTTTCTCTTTTGGTTATATTTTAGTTCTAGTCAGTGGCGTAACAAAGTGTCTCTGGGCTCATAGGCAATATTGATGGTCGGGCCCTCCCCATTTATTGCCCCCCCCCCCCCAAAAAAAAAACTCTTCGACGTTGTCGATTGTCTTGGTCCAAAGGATACACATACTGTACATTGTTCGGTTTACATAACCCAAACAACGAACAACTTTTCATCCAAGAAAAACTACTTCGTAATGCAAACAAACAATAACGTTTGACAAAATTTATAAAAAAAAACATGTCTGTGTGGTATTTTTTAGTCTACTTAACTGTCGAATAATTATAAGCTTTTCCTATTAGCTGCATTATTGCACTTGTTAAAATGGGAACTTGTACTTGCTTATAACATATTGCATTTTGAACATGAAATATACATACTGTAGTTAGTTCACTACTTGAGGCTCTTAAGGCGATACTTTCGGCATGCTTTACTCAATGCTATATTTCGACGCCTGGTGGGCCCCCGAGTTGCAGGGGCCCGTAAGCAATGCTTACCTAGCCTACGTGTACGTTACGCCACTGGTTCTAGTCACGTACTCTGCTGTGCTTCTGTAACATTTATTCTTTTAGTGTGAATGTAAACTTTGTTTTGCCCTTTAGACTTTTAAGTGGCATTATTACCAATTGAAAAGCGAACGAAAATACCATGGCGCCATCTAGCGACAGTGATATTGTTAACCTTTACAGCTTGCTGCCAGGTGCATGAGGGCGTACCACATTTTTCACTCAATAATTAAGGAGATTGTGGCTTGCTTGTTTCGTTAAAAGAAATACCGCTGTGCGTTACTTCGCTTGATGCAAGCAAGTGCTAGACAGTGCTAGATGTTTCAGATTCTACCTACTTTCAATCAGTGATGGTGCCGCTTTAATTGTCAGACTTGGCAAACCTGAGTGGGAATAGTCTGGCGAATGATCGCTTTCACGCGAACTTTTCTGTCCATGTGAGCACCTTCCAGCAGTACGAACAGAAGAGGTTGCAGGAGGAAGAATTAGCTTTTATGTTAGTTGTTTGGGTCTGAATGAATGCATTAATTATAAGCTCCTCTGACATTAGCGTGTTGTTGTACCGTAATTATGATATAGTTTGGCTATTCCAAATTTTTGGTTAAAGAGTATTAAGACACCAATGGCCAAGGATGCACTGGACTTGGTGATAGGGTCGCAATTGTGACCTGGTCTATCCTCTCAATTTGTCCCGAGGCCTGGATTGGCCTCTCGTTTTAAATCAGAATTTATAGGGGTGGGGAGGAGAATTTGTGACCGAGGCTCCTTCTGAAATGTCTAAGGATTCATTCCTATTAGTTCGGTCCAAGTTTATAGAGGGCACCATGAGTTTCATGTGGGAATTTCTACTCAGTTTTCAGCCTAACATTAAACTAAACTCTGTTTTGTATCCTATCCTAAAATGGCATTCACAGCATTCATACAAATTTGACAAGAAATCTGTGTCACACAAAAAAGCTTACATGGAAGTCGGCACTTTAATAGCATGAATTATTAAATCATAGATTTTATTTCATATTATTTAGGCAAATAGCGTACTATGGTTTCGGTCTCCAGACCGATGCAGCCACTGCCCAGATTACTTTCTAGCAAATTAACGGATCATTCTTGAAACAATCTTAAAGCGATGTTAAAACCTTCCAGTATATTGGATTTTATAATAATTCAACTTTTTTTAAAGTCATGTAAAAGCCCTCCTTCCTCCCTGTGTTTTCTTTATAATCGCATAAGTGCCAAGGTTTTTAAAAACAAGGTGATTTATGGTCTTTTTTTTTGTGTAACCGTAAGTTAAGAGTTGGCCTGCCTTCTGAACGCAACCTGGCCTGTAGGATCGCCACTTCACTCTTACAACAGAAGAACAATTACGTACATAAGAACAAAGTTGAGACGCGTGCGATGTCGTACCATTCCTGAGGCAGATTGGCCTAAGTAGCTGACATAATGTAGTCCCCACCATACACAATTAATACAGTTATGCCACTTGGAGACTCCTATACAAAGTTTAATAATAGCTGTTAATAAATCTAATGGTGATGCTGATATTTACTGTGTTAAATAAATATCAAAACGAAAATTAATTTCACATGGATAGTAAGGTAAATACTTTTACGTACTTGAATGACATTCACTTACCATAGTTAGCTACAGCATTTTCGAATTCCACTTCAGATGGCTTCACTCTTCATTGCATTTCCTTTTTTCTGCATGGGATATTGGATGTTAAAAAAACTGGCCCTTTTTATGTTAATTTACTTTCCTGCAACATTTCTATGGCGTACACTTCAAATACAAATCTGATCTTTTCTTCCCCTTGAAAAACCATCCAACCAGAAAGTATTTTTTAAGAAAATACAAGAAATGGTTTAGATTCGCATTGGAAGCACTCACCATGCAGATGTTTGCAGTGCACCTAATCAAAATAACAGAGGCCAGTTACTCTCCT
The DNA here is from genome assembly GCA_023313725.1 of Lithobius niger. Lineage (NCBI taxonomy): Eukaryota > Metazoa > Arthropoda > Chilopoda > Lithobiomorpha > Lithobiidae > Lithobius > Lithobius niger. The sequence goes on from JAHWFP010254884.1 coordinate 9,448, forward strand.
GCCACCTAGAGAGGAAACTCACCTAGAGGAAATGCAATGAAACAGCTGCAACCAATGAACATCAGGAATTAGGAAATGCTAGCTAAATGTAATCGAAGCACCAGTGAAGTAATACTATAGCTGCAGGAAAATAATTTTGTGTCCATTTTCGATGGATTACTGTGGGAAGATAAATGTAAACTTAAAGAAGTACAGTAGAAATATGCTCAATTTTCATTGCATAATTGTGTTATGTGGCGTCATTTCGTCCCAAACGAATCGAACACGCATGCAAGATCACGCATGCTACTAAATCACCGAGCCAGCTCTCGCTCCAACTGTTAAAAAAAACTGAAGTAGCAGAAACTGATTTTACACGACGCATCCACAAAACGTCATCGAATTCTTATGCAGGTTGTATTTGTGCGTGATGCATCATAGTAATCATCATACTTTCAAGTATATTTTACACGCAGTTCGTCATTCTGTGTGTTGTAATTAAAATGTATTCCCTAACTGAAACTAAACTCGTTCAATTGGGTCCCACCCAGACCTCTCAACCGAAAATTTCTGTGGTATTTTTCCAAAATTTACAATTTTTTTCCCTAAAATTTATTTCCCAATACCCTAAATTTGTGGACGAAACCATTTTTTGTAGAACTCGTGAAGAGGCCGTGGGTAATACGTATTATAAAGCGATTTAACCAAAAATGCCACATCACTGTATGATTGCTAAAATCCACTCATCAATGTTGGGAGGCCATTTTGGAGTCTTAAAACTCCCAAGAAGCTTCAAGAGTTGGTATGAGGAAGGATGTTGTAGAGTATGTGTGCAGCTGCAAAGCTTATTAGACTTGCCAAACTGGCACTTCAATTCCTGCTGGGCTTCGTCCCATTGCCCCTTGAAAGTGTTTATGTGGATGTCGTTAGGCCTCTACCGTTAACCCGGTGGTGATTCAAATGGATACTCGTAGTCCTGGACCAGCTTGGTTCCTGACCAGAACTGTCTTGGCAAATTAAAACAAGTTGCTGAGTGGGTAACGGATGTTGTCATCAGATGGGGACCAAACCATTTTTTGTGGAACTTTGGATCCGGCTGAGGGTAATAAAGCGTTTTCACCAAAAATGTGATTTATGGTGTTTTCACCGTCGTGCGATTTACGGCCTTTAAATCCTGCTGGTCTCTTCTGAAGAAGACTGATCCCCAATCACCCCTTTGAAGAGTTTCTGTGGATCTCGTTGAATCTCTACTGGTAATGTGGCGGGGATTTAAATTGACACTTTTAGTCCTTAATCAGATCAATTCCTGCCCAGAACTGTATGATCTCAGGATGGGCAAATGAAACAAGTTGCTGCGTATGTAAAGGATGCTGTCTTCAGGTAGGGGCCGAATAAATTCTTGTATATCTAGGCTAATGGTAATGTGTGTTGTAGGGATAAAAACGCTACATCACCACACAATTGCTGCAAGCCATTCATCAATGTTAGGAGGCCATTTTAGATTGGTTAAAACTCTCAGAAAGTTTCTAGAGTTGGTTGGGTGGGTTAGCATGAGGAAGGGTGTTGTAGTTTGTACGCAGCTGCAAAGTTTGTGTGACTTGCAAAACTGACACTTAAAATAGTGATGGGCTCCTGAACACAACTGTTCCCCAATGCCCCTTGGAAGAGTTTCTGTGGGTCGTATCAGGCCTTAACCAGTAACCAGCGGGAATACAAATTGATACTCGTAGCCTGGCCAAATCAGTTTATCTCCAGAGCATATGCTCTCAGGACGGCCAAAGCAAAACAAGTTGCCGAGCGTGTAAAGGATGATGTTCTCAGATCAGAACCAAACCAGTTTTTGTAGCCCTATCTGTGGACTACATTGATTTAAATTTAGAAACTTAGTTAAAAAAAAATTATCTCCCTCCAACCCCTACTAGATGCTGTTTTGAGTTCCCTGATGTGCTACCAATTCGGTTGCCAGAAAGTTGTGCTACCCCTTTTTGGTAGCTGAGGGACCCAGGGCCTGATAATTCCGTATCTTGCTGTGGGTGTTGGTGACAGTCCGAGCCCCTTTGGGCCACGAACCTGCCAAGTCCCTTCAGGCCCCAGATCTGGGGTAAAGAGCCCCACTTTTCCCCACCCCTGGTGGCTCTGGTTATGCATTAAAAATTCTATGTTCTACTTGTCAAACAAGTATTAAAATTACAGGCGCAACCAGAGCCATTACGTAAGTGCGCAAGCAAGTGCGTATGAAGTGTGTGATCTTGATCTGATTAGCCATTGAAAGAAATACCTGGATGGACATTTTCCAAGAGGAGAGTTTCCTCCATTCTATGATTACAGGGGTTTCTCTTATTAAAGTGAAAACTGTTCTGCTTATTTCAATTTTTTAAAAATGAATGATTTCAATGATCCTGTCATCTTAAAATTACCTTAGTGACTAACCTGAGCTGCCATCTCCATAAGTTCGTCAATTTTTACAGCTTGGCCACTGGGACTTCTTAGGTAGTCTAGCAAACTTCCATTCTTCATGAATTCAGTAATGATGTAGTACGGTTCCACCTTGGTGCTGATTGCATAAAGGGAAACCAGTTTTTTGTGCCTGAAATTTTTCATAATGCTGGCTTCGGCTAGGAAGGCTTCTTTTGACATAGTGGTTCCTGGTTTGAGAGTCTTAATTGCTACTTCAGTCTGATTGCGCCACATGCCTAAGAGTTAACACAGTGAAAATGCTTGCAATGAGAAAATTACTTTGTGAAATAGTAAAAAACTGAGTTGCTAATTGCTTATGGTTTAAGTCACACATTTGTACTCGTTTGAATGAACCACCCGCAATTACGTTTTACTAACTTTGACTGCACTGACTGCAGTGCCAAATACTTTGAGACATTCTTCATGTTTTTTGCCTTCGTAATCCTTACCAGTACGAGTAGGTCATCTACATATGTTAACAGGCTCGACGGAAGCAAATAATTAGTGGTATGGCTGTTGTGAGGCTTTAATATCCGGGGGGGGGGGGGCGGAACCCCAAAACAAAACCTAAACTAAAAATTATTTTTTTTAGATTTTATTATTATTTACCTAAATTAAACATGTTGCACCATACAGCTTGCTATCTCATCATTTTCTGTCTCCAGATAAAAGCTTCCCAAAACTTGCTGACCTATGTTCAGCATGCTGGACAAATATTTTCTGCCACCCATATCTGTTGTTTACTTGTGCATCCATCTGATGGCTTACAATAAGTAAGAATAAAAAAAGCAGCCGCCATTGCCTAAAATTTGTGTAACTTGCCACTGTCCTTTGAACGTGGATGCGCCGATCTTTGCCAGCCCCGCCACCGAAGAATGTTTTACTAGCGCACAGCTCTTGTTTCAGCAACATATAAATATCGGCCAGCACTCCCCGAAGTGGGCACGGTCCAATCACTGCTTCAGGGGGGGGG
>JAHWFP010254889.1:0-44612 GCA_023313725.1 Lithobius niger
TTGTCCGTTTTCAGTGCTATTTTGCTGTGTTAACACGTCAGATTGTAAAAATACTATTTAGAAAACATTTGAACATGTTTGTAATATAATCAGTTTGTACTTCATTTGCATGACGATAAATTATCACTTTATGCATGGTACCATGGTGTTATTATTGCCGTATTTCTGAAACACTAATATATAGTATAAATATCGATCAATCTTGGTGATTAAGCCTTACTGACGAAATTTCCATGCAAACCACCACGGATTAACAGAGATGTGAGTACTTCAATGAATTAGCAGCCGCCATCTTTGATGACGTCATAGCATGAAATCATAACAGGTAGTGTATGCCCTTTATGATCAGAAGTGTTTCATAAGACACTCTCTAAGTATTTTTTTAAACCAGTATAAAATGTGGAAGTTTTTTCATGCTACAAATACCAGGGAAATGAGCAGTGTTTGATTGATCGGTCACCATATTTGATGACGTCATAGCCGGAAAACGTACCAGGTAGTGGATGTCCGCCCAGGTAAAAAAAACACTTACTAAAAACCTACTAAGCATTCCTGAAGAAAAATTCTCCCTACTCAAACTTTCCTACAGAACCATAGCCAGGACCTGAATTAAACATGGGGATGGGCGGACTAAAAAGCTAACACATTTTCAACGTTATTGAGGGTCAGATTTTGCATTGAAAGCAGCTTAGCTGGCAGTCCTACACGAGTTAATTTTTGTCAGGTGGGTCATTGCACTCGATTTCAACACAGTTTAAGCTTTTGTACCGCATTATTATTTTTCCCCAAGTTCCTGAATGTGCCCAACTATGCTTCAGGATATAAGATATTGACGCTATGGCGTCGCGCTATAATGGTTTACAACCTCGATAATTGAATTGATGTGATGTTTGTTGGGTTGGTTGTTGCGTAACTTGGCGCGACACACTAGTGTGTGTCTAGATAAACCAGCCATACTGCACGCAAGGAAAAAAATCAGAAACAAAAAGCAAAACAAAACAAAAACCTGTATGCCTAACTCCATAATTTTTTTTAAATATTTTCACGATGGCCAGTCATTGAAGAAATGAATACTATTAAGATATTTTGTCAATAACATAGGCCTAATAAAATATAAACTAAAATGGTTATCTGTGCATGACGAACAAAAATTAAAGCCCTATGAACGATCAACGTTCACATAGGTAAAAATCGGTCTATGCAGGCAGTAAATCTTGCGGTAGGCCTTATCATAACCTTTCTTTATTACCTTAATTATAATTTTTGATGGTGATGTCGTCAAAACTGATAAAATTGCTTTTGTTTGATGAAAAAAGCACTTGGTTTGAGGGATAGTAACCACGTTTGGCCGCCATCTTGTCGCGTTTAAACTCTGGGAATACCGGGGAAATCCCCTTTCCTGCTTCCACAGTGCACACATAAGTTAATTTCAACATTCCTATGCTTATTCCTCGAATAAACTGTTCTGTTTCAAAAGTCATTGGTGCCTCCTTTAGTATGGCGAGCTCTGACTAGTTCATTCGTATCACTTTACTAACTTTTGAACGAGTTGGGGCCAGCCATCAAGTGACATCATGCGATGCGAGTCAAGGTCGTCTCCGTAGGAACTAGTGGCAGTGCCCACTTTGTGAATGGCTGACTAGGAGCCCACTATTGTGGGAGCTCTACTGGCAATCGTTAATATTTGAGCAAATTTTAAACTACTTGTACGCTAATAAAGACATCATAACACAATTTCTGAGTTGGTACAAAATATGGTACTGGTTATTACAAATACGAAAATTCAAGCCTTTTCAAGTGAGTACAAAATGCAAGTCTCATGCAGGTCTGGAAAACACTTTGCCAGCCTTTTCAAGCCTTTTCCAGGCTTGTGCGAACCCCGAATGCTCTTCTTCTAGTCAACAGTTCATATTACTTATGACTGTGTAAGAAGGGAAAAACAAGACCCACTGACACATTGTACAACTTATGAAAGCCTTAAAGCCCTGGAAAAATGCGCCTGGTGTGGTCGAATAGGAAAGATACTGTAGCTGCATTGAAATCTGGTTTGTTGAACCATCAATCATATTATAAACATACATAGCCGAAAGAAACTTTTATCTCCCCCCGCTTTCCCGAAATTCTAAAGTGTGTAATTAGCTGTAAGTTTGCCGCGCTCCCAGCCGAAGCCATGGCGCCAGAAGGAGAGAGGGACAATTTTGCTAGGTAGTTCTAGTAGGAAATATCTAGGATCTTTTACATGCCACAATCGACATGAGCACAAGGCATCACAGGGCCCTTCTCTTCCCGAAAATACCAGGGGTGGCTGAAGTCAGGATCGAACCCAGGACCTCTTGAACATGACATGATCATGTTAACCATTAGGCTACCTTGCCCCTTAGTGTTCGGTTAGCAGGGAAGGGAAAAGTTAACAGCTGGGGCAAATTTTAAAGTATTAATTGGCTTACCTTCATCAAACGACGTGAACAAAGCAGGATCCAAGTCCGTGCTGGTGTTCTGCAAGTCTGCAGGGTTCAAGAGTTCAAGTCCCACGATGGGGAAAAGTTTGTTTATGTGTGGATTCAACTCATTGAGTACGTGGCCAACCATGGTTTCATAGGTTAACAGCGGTAATGTCGGGGGCGATAGGTTTAACCCTTTACTTCACGGACATTTACAAGAACTTTCATCCCCATTTCCTCGTGAAAATTGCCAGTTTCACCACAATTACGCATAACAGTAGAAAATAATGCTGCAACTTTTCAACTTTTCGCACATTTTTATTTTTAATTCTAAAATATCCTGGCGGCTTTAATACCATGACTTAAAAAATGTTAACTAAATTGTTTAATGTTATGTGTCAGTTATTTGAAATGTGAGATACACGAGACGCGTAAAAATGCGTATGTTTGTGAATCCTGTAGAAGCGTAGAAAATCGTATATGTGAAGGGAAAAGTTAAACAACTGCACCGAGCAAATAGGAATGGGCTGGCTTGGATAATTTGCTCGAAGAATATGACCCAACGTATTCTCTAACATTAGGCTGCGCCTTATATATACCGACATGATTTCATCGGGATTGGGGAAAGACAGCACGCTTGTGGCGTTATCGTGCCGGCAACTGATGCCGTCCAAAATTGTGCACGAATTATGGTGTTTGCCCATCCTTCTTATTCTTACATCCATCGGCTCATTTTTCGCATTTCTGTAAACTACTCTGGGCAGTTTTTGTGGAAGCAGGTGTCATCCGTATAAACAGCTACGCCACATGTAAGAATAGCTGCCTTCACACATGTGGGAGAAAAGGCTTCTTATAGGGATGCTGGTGGCTGCAGGTTATTAATTCTCCCTTAATGACGCATGTTGAATAACAACCTAAGTAAATAAACAATTCACCAAAGTCTCTCCTCAAAATTATTTGCAGGGTTCCACAAGTCTCCCTAGCCTATTGTTGGCCGTTTGCTGGGCAGGAATTACATCGTCTGAAATGATAACGGAAAAAATCTGGTACGAACTGCATCTCAACTCAAATTTGAGTGGGGGTTCCGTACGAAGACCCTGCTTTAAAGCACCCAAAATATTCCGTTACAAAATTCAAAACGGAGCAAGTTGGGAGTGGAAAAATGGTTATACTTTTATTAGTCTTTACACATAAGAATTTATACTTCCAACGGTTTTCGATTTTCTAGCACTGCGTAAACATAGAGTAGGGCTAAGATGCCGTCCCGTTAGCAGACGCTCTCTAAAGTAAGTTGTTGACAAAGTAGCCGGTAAACAAGAGGGTCATTTGTTCACGCAGCACCTGTATTCATTCAACCTCATAGTATTCTCATAAAGAAGGCATGGGAACAACCAACTCTTTCACTTCAAGTAAAGCAATCAAGCACTTAAAAGACTTGGCATCAGAAACCCGGGAACAGGCATATTTCCCCACCTAAGTTTTATTTTTTTTTAATTCTTCTTTCGTTATGTAGCGGCGTCGGCCCAAAACAGTGTGCCGGTAAACGTCACTAATCGTACTGGTGCGGATACTGTATTGCGAAGTTAGGCTACTGGTCTTTCTTTCCAATTTTGCTGGATTTCAGGAGATCAAGCATAGCAGGCCACTATTCAAAGAGGGAGCGACGTTGCGGACTAATGCTTCAATAAAACTAACTTAACTCGGCAAGCGGTAATTCTTTGCTGCAACCATGGGAAAAAAACTTGCATTTACTAGCAGTTAACTTTAAACTAAAATTTTCTAAGTTTAAGTAACTAAGTAAACAATGGTTGGAAACAGACTGAAGCTCTCTTTACCTTTATTGAAAATTGGTTAATAAAATATTTACAAAACAGAGTTTAGTTTGCAGTTTCATTTTGGTCACAACAAATCTTGGTTTTAGATTTCAGCAACAAAAAAAAAATCGTTAAGCAAATCGTGCTTAACACACAATTACCAACAACGGTCAAGAAATTTCACCAACTAGAAGTACATTTTCGCAAAAAAGCAAGTAACAGTGAATAAAAATTCAACTCATATGATGTCACTGATGACGATTCATATGCAACCTTTAGCTGTCTGGTTAAGATGCTAGTCTTTGGAATTACATTGGAAAAAAAATTCACGTTTTGAAAGCATTAACTTGAAACGGGAATGAAATTAAAGTTTTTATAAAATCATCCCCAAAAAAAATTTCACCTGCAAAAACCTACCCCGATTGCGATAATCAAGTTTAAGTTACATTTAAGTTTTCAAATAAATGGCCTAAACGAAATTCAAGTATAACTAAGTTAACTTACAGGTGCTCTACCTTTGCCCCGTTTGGCGCAATTTGCGGGGGCAGAAGAACAAAGCTCTCCGGGAGAATGAGGCGATGGGTGGTTGCCAGGTCGAGCTATGCTAACGATATTTTCTCAAGCTTGAGTTTTTACTTCGGAAACAGCTCCAACTTGCCTTCTGCGCGGACCACGAGGAATGCTAGACATGTAAGGCACCTTCGGATTTGTTTTAGAGCCTAAATTTCCAAGCATCCAAATCATCGGTTGGTGGAGAGTTTGGTCAGCCAAATTCGGCGCCAACGACATTCGAGCCACTTCCGGTTTGCATAAGAGAGCGGACCGTTATTACTTACGCAAGTCCAATTCCAACATGGCGCCAAAGCATTGAGCCGAGGTAGCGGACACGTTTAGCCTCATAGTTTTAAAACTACCCAACCGAATTAAAAAAGGTAACTATATTTGGAATATGAACATTATTAAGATCAAAGGCTAAGCATCTTTTACGAAGATTTAAGACAGACTTTAAAAAAAATAATAGGTGGAAACAGCGACATTAGCGCTAACAAACCTGCGTCATACACGCGAGTTATTGGAAGTTATAAACAGTTTCAGACAAAAATAAAATCGATTGTTATGCTGTGTGAAATACCCCTATTGTTTGTGAGAGGACAATTATGAAACGTGTAGGTAATATAATGTACGTGGCTTTATGCCGAACTACAACGATGTGCGCTAAAATTTTCCCCCAGTGCTGTTTACATTTAGGTATTTATTTAAAAAAATAAATAAATTAGAAATTAAAGATTTCAGGCCTTAAGTAAGACCACTTGGGTTTTCTCGACGATCTTATAAGATTTCAACAACTTTAGTGTAAAAGTTCAATTCTCCTGCCCACCCTACTCACCAAGTTTAGGGTTGGCAGTTTTGATTTAAAAATCTGGCGTTTTGTTGCTTGGAGGTAGGCTAGCTCCAGTACTGTAAAGAAAATGTTGCAAATTCCTTACACGCCCCCACAAAGGAGACTTTATTTCGGGGTTCACATGAACGTTGAAATAACGGCTGAAAACAAAGATTAGTGCAAAGACAACAAGCCTTACCAACGATGTTACCAGGCCAACATAAAATTAACTGACAAGTAATTTCACAACAAGCAAGAAAAATTAAAGGGATTTGCAGTAAAAGTTCAAGCTTAAAAAGTTCATCCATTTTTAAGAAGTCCATCAAAAAAACAGGAAGTCATAAAGACTCTGAGCCCTCTCTGCTCTCAGAAAACTGTGTTTTTACATTTAAAAAAAAGTAGCATGCATGTCAAATGATATCTTCTGTTACTCTGGTAATACGTCCCTAACTGGTCCGAGTTATGTCAAATTGCATTTTTTTTAGCCAAGAATATACCAAAAAACTTCCAGCCGTCCACACCCAACCTAGCTTGCGATAAGGGCTAGAAGGGTACTTCCTATGGGCACGTAACAAAAGATAAGCTCTATTTAACAATACAACACTTTAAGACTGGATGGTTTGAAGATATACCCAACAACTTACTTAAGTTTGACCATATAACTCAACAAGGTATCTAATTATATTTCTTGAAAAAAACTAGCCAAAAACATCATGACCTTTAGACGCACAAGGAAAAAGTACATCACTTAACCCTTTAGCTATGAGCAAGAAACATTTTTCAGTTCGCAATGTCCGGGGAAATGTAACAATCCATAGGTTTACCTCTTTCACTTACAGGTAGGACAAAATCTTTTTTACAGAAGAAGATTTTCCATAAAAACTCAAAAGGATAAGTCGGGGTCACTTATTCCGGTGTGCTCCTAGCGAGCAACTCACTTGGGCCGTCCAATGTTAGAGGCCTATCTTTCACAAAAGGAAGAAGTTGTAGGCATCCGTCAGATGAATTATTGGCCCTTAAAATTTCCAAAACAGGGGGAAAAAAACGAAAGTCCCTTCAAGGTTGTACTTTCAGCATACCTAAAGATGAGAAATTAAAATCTCACTATCCTTAACTTTTAAACATTTCAGAAAAAGTTAAATTTAACTAAACTTCAAATTTAAGCAAAATACCTACTAAGAGCATCTGCGTTCAAATGTTTCTTACCGGGTTTGTATTTTACCTGGTAGTCATGGTCTTGTAATACTAGGCTCCACCTCAGGGGTCTGGGGTTTTTCCGGCCAGCTGTTTGAGCCAGTGCAATGGATTATGAGCACTTTCAATGAAGAACTTTGTTCCATACAAGTATGGCCTAAGTTTGGCTACTGCCCACACGAGGCAAGCACATTCTTTTTCAGTTGTGCAAAGCTTTGTTCTCTGGCAGTCAGTTTTATGGAAATGTAGAGGCACGGATGCTCTTCTCCACCCACAGTCTGGAAAGGACCACGCCATTCCTCCCTCACTACAGTCATACTGGACCGTGAAAGGTTGATCAAAATCGGGTGCTCTTAGCACTGGATAAGAAACGAGGGCTCTCGAGTGTCAAAGACCTCCTCTTTAAGATTATCCCACAAGATGGCGTCTGGACCATCTTTCTTTAAAGCACCTGTTAGAGGCGCACAAATTTGAGCATAACGGTGCAAATATCATTGATAATAACCAAGTAACCCTAAAAAGGATCTAACATCTTTTTTCGTTTGGGGTCTGGCAAAATTTTGCACAGCTAAAACTTTCACTTCAGGAGGAGAAAGACTAACATTGCCTACTTCATGTCCCAAGAAGGTAGCTTTCTGACCAGCCACTTGACTCTTAGTTGCATTTACAGTAAGTCCTGCTTTCTTTATAGCAGATAAAAAGATGAATACATTTTCGAGATGTTGGGGCCAAGTTTCGGCTCCCATAGCTGTGTCATCCTGGAAGGGTGTCACAAACTCTTCCATCCCTCTGGTAATTTGATCCATGAGCCTTTGAAAGCAGAACGGGGCATTTTTCATCCACATGTTCATGATCAGGGACTCAAATTTTCCAATAGGGTTGTGATGGCTGTAACTCTAGAGGCATTTGGGGTCAGTTTTACCTGCCAAAATCCTCTATTTAAGTCAAAAATCGAGATGTACTGCCACTTGGAAGCTTTCTCTAAACACTCCTCAATATTAGGCATTGGGTAATCTTGAGTTTCAGAATTGTTATTTAATTCTCGGTAATCTGCTACCGGTCTAGGTTTAGCATCTTCTTTTTGAACGATAATGAAGGGACTACCGTGTGGGGAGTCTGTTTCTTTAAGCAGACCAATTCCGAGCATTCTCTGGACTTCAGTAACAATCAAGTCTTTTTCAACCTTGCCATGCAGGTAACACTTACTAGGTTTCACCTGTTTGCAGTTTGATGTCATGGGTTACTAAATCTGTACAACATGGGAGTGTAGAAAATACTCCTTCGACTTTTTGAAATAAATTCAATAATCCAATTTCTGTTCTTCAGAAATGTCACCTATTCTTTTGAACAAACTCATGGATTCCGGTCCAGTTAAAGGGCCGGCACCGGGGTTTCCAGTCGGAATGAATTCCTTATGAAGGGCTTCTTTTTCGTCAGCATAAGTATAATTGCATAAACCTTCCCTAGGAATATAGGGTTTCATGAGGTTCACGTAATACACAGTATCTTGTTGTCTGCCACTGATTTTGGAGACTAAATAATTTGTATCTGAAAGACGTTTCAATACAGTACAAGGACCATCCCAATAAATATCTAGTTTATTGGCTCTGGAAGGCATTAAACTTAAAACTTTATCCCCTTCTTTAAACTTCCTTTTTACAGCTTTCGAATCATAGTAGGTTTGTTTTATTTTTCGCCTGGCCTTTCTGCATGTTTTCCACTGCCAGTTCGCGAGCAAACTTGAAACGCTGCAATAAATCCAACACGTATTCAAGTACAGTTCGATGAACATCTGGTTCAATCCACTGATTCTTTAAAAGATCCAAGGGTCATTTTAGGTTTCGTCCATAGACGAGCTCAGCGGTAGCAAAGCCAGTGCTCTGGTGAGATGCGGTGCGAAGCGCAAACATGGCTCCTGGGAGACATCGTTCCCAGTCTTCTGAGTGTTCGTGACATACGGCTCGTTAACACGGCTTTTAAGTGTACAATGGAACTGTTCTACTGAATTACTTTGCGGGTGATTAACTGAAGAGTTAATTGTCTTTATACCACATTTTTCCAAGAATAAGGTGGTTAATTCACTAACAAAACAAGATCCAAGGTCCAGTTCAAACAGGAAAATATTTCCAATAGTGCATCTACTACTGACTGGCTATAAGCTGTTTTAAGGGGAATAGCTTCTGGTGCCTTAGTGGCTGGATCTAGCAGTGACAAAATATATTTAAACCCTGCTTTACTTTTGGGTTTAATAGGACCTACAATGTCCACTATGTACCTTGAAAAAGGCTCACCATCCATCAGAACTAACACCATCGGTGCTACAAATTTCTGCCCCATTTTGCCGGATTTTTGACAAGTCAGGCATGACTGTACAAACGTTTTATGTCATTAAACACTAAAGAGCAATAGAAATTAGAAAGAACTCTGTCTTTTGTCTTGGCACGACCAAGGTGACCTGCCCATGCATTTGTATGAGCTGTGTTGAGCACCAAGTCTCTACACTCCTTGGGCATAACCAACTGTTTGTCTACTTAGGCCTAGCTATAGCTTTCAATGGCCTACGAAATAATAAGTCATTTCTATAAAGAACTCATCTTGCTTATCTGGCTCGATTTGAGTAGACTTAAGGTTACACAAATTTTTTTGCACTCTTTGAATTTAAGTTTGTCAATTTCTAGAAGTTTAGAAAAATCATCTGACTGGGGTCCTAGAATAACACCATCCATATTTTCCTTGCCTAGGGCAGAAAAACCATTTCTACGAGCAAGATTCTCATTCTGTTTACTTTCCTCATCTGAGGAGTCGTTTTCACTGTCACTATTTACTTCCCTATAGTTAAGACGAGTGATTGGAAGGTCTGAGGGACTGCTCATGGCTTCCTTTGCTTGGGGGGAAGTAGGAGCTTCTATACCCTTTTTCTCTAAGGTTTGAGACGGCACTCCAAGCAACATTTTAAAATGAGGACCAATGTGATCCGTAACAAGCGGTTCGGTAATTAATGGACCGTAAGGAGTGTCTACTTGCACTCGCGCAATTGCACGAGAGAGCCGACCTTTTTTACTTATCCAAGTAAAATTCCAACATGGCGCCAAAACATTGAGCCGAGGTAGCCGACACGTTTTGCCTCGTAGTTTTAAAATTACCCAACCGAATTAAAAAAGGTAAATATATTTGGAATCTGAAAATTATTAAGATCAAAGGCTACGCATCTTTTACGAAGATTTAAGACAGACTTAAAAAAAAAATAAGTGAAAACAGCGAAATCAGCGCTAACAAACCTGCGTCACACACGTGAGTTATTGCAAGTTATAAACAGTTTCAGACATCAATAAAATCGATTATTATGCTGTGTGAAGTACCCCTATTGTTTGTGAGAAGACTTGAAACAATTATGAAACGTGTAGGTAACATTAATCTACGTCGATTTATGCCGAACTACAACGATGTGCGTTACAATTTTTCGCAGCAGCGCTGTTTACATTTTGGTATTTATTAAAAAAATAAGTAAATTCGAAATTGAAGATATCAGGCCTTCAGTAAGACCACTTGGGTTTTCTCGACGATCTTCTAAGATTTCAACGATTTTAGTGTAAAAGTTCAATTTTTCCTGCCCACCCTACCTCACCAAGTTTAGGGTTGGCCGATTTGATTTAAAAATCTGACATTTTGTTGCTTGGAGGTAGCCTACTCCGTTACCGTAAAGAAAATGTTGCAAATTCCTTACAGTTAGTTACGCCCAGAAACGGGTTGTATAAGACAAAAAGATTGTATATGTGCTCATTTAGGCACGTCTCTTTTTACTTCCTGTCCCTGGCAAGCATCATGAAAACGGGAACGCATGTCCTCACCCGTAATAAATTGTGTCACACGCTTCACGAAGTTGTAAATAACCCATCAGCGGCTAGGCTACAAGCACGCAAGAACAATAATCGTCATTTAAACAGTTTAGACAGAATAAATAGGATTTGGAATTGATCTATGCATTAAAAATATTGGTTTCAAAATATGTTGCCGGAAAGATACGATTTTTTTTGTAGGAAACATGGAAAACTGCATTATTGGGTTAATAGGCTAAATAATTTTTTTTAAGCAACAGATTGACTACGGGATCATCGGTGTATGAACTGTTATGATTCGATGAGAAGGCAGCCCGGCAATACATTTTATGCTCCCCAAATGGCAGGATCACAGAGCACCAAAAAACATGTGTATTAAACAGGGTTGGGGGGGGGGGGGGGGAACCTCGCCGGTATAAGACTCACTGTTTAATGCGCACTGTTGATACTGGTCCCTGAAGATATTTTAATGTGCATTGTTGATACCAGTCCCTGCAGATGTTTTGCTGCAAATTTACAAAATAGCCGTATAGCGAAATACTTGATGAACAATGAGCGAATATTTCATCGGTATTTTGCAACTTTAACAGAGGAATTCTAATCACACAAGTGTTTTAAAAGAACTGATTGTTGGAAATCTATTTAAATAAAGTAAATCTTTAAATTCAAGGATCAATGAGAATTTAGTATTCTGGTCTACAAAAGCTGTGAATGCGATCAAGTTCAAAATTGAGCCATGTTGGCTAAACATTGAAATTTTGGATTGCCAAGGAACCGTACAGCCAAAGCAGAGTATAGATTGTACTTTCAAAATATAGTAAGTGACTGACTGGCCTATTCGAAGTGTGTAACTGTTCTGTATATACAATGTGTAGTCCCATTACAAACCAGTAAGTGACAAAAGAGCCGTTTTGGCAAGAGATTCGTACCAAACACATTGATTTTACTTTTGAAAAAGAGTGATCATTTTACAGATAGCTGCTTTCTTTTTTGCAACTGACTGGCAAACCTGGCTATGAGATCAGACATTCATTAACACCCACAAGCAACTGGCAGTTCAACCAGTAGAAGATCGTTCCAAAACACAAAACACAACACATAACACATATTGTTTTGCTGCGAATCAGATTAACTCAGGATTATGAGCTATTATTTAAGGAATCGCATGCGGTGCATGAATTAGACTACCTGTGCAGTAATTTGAATAAAATAGATGAGACATTGGCACTAACAATTTTATTCAGAGTGAGGCTATTTTCAAATGTAGTGTTCTAGACAGCTGTCGAGAAATTGGAAAACGCTAGTGCGGCTATAATATAAGAACTATTAAGTAATTTTGCAAATTCTGGAATGAATATTTTATAGAAATAGATATTGACGGTGCACGAAGCACCCAAAACCACAAAGAAGTTAAGCATCTAGAGTGTCATAGCGTGATTTGAAAGAGTTAAGTGAAGGAGCGCAAACAACAGATAGGGGAGAGAGTTCCAGGGTTGAACAACCCTTTCTGTGAAAAAGTGAAAGCGTAGTTTAGTCCGAGACACAGTGCCAGAAATAAGGAGTGGGTGGCCACAAGTGGAGTTGAAATTTGGAATGAGGGAAAGAACAGGATCCACATCAAGAAGATTGTGAATAAGTTGGTAGGAAGTATGTCGCTACGATGCTTGGCTTGATGAAAACGATCAAGAATGGAGGAAAGCCCAAGTTTAAGTAGGCGATCGGAATAAGGTAAGGAACGAATAGTGTAACACCATTTGGATGTTTATACCAAAATCTGGTTAAATCAAAACATAGGCTGAAATGCTTGCAATTAGCAGGGCTAGACGCCTAGACACAAGGGTTACGTAATATGAATGAATGCATTGCACGGATATCCACATTTGAAAATTTTAGGGTGAAGAAGATTGATGTAATACGGCGAACTTATTGAATCCGAATTGATTACAGCTTCTGTTTAACATTTGGTTAAATAGTTTGTTTTGTAATGTTCTATTCCAGCGAACCTTTGACCAGAACAAACATTATTATCAGGATAGCAAAAGGGCAATCAATTGTATAAAAGCAATAATTATGCACAGAAATGGGAAGGCTAAATAATAAGCAATCATTCACCTAATACTGGGCCTTTAATCGACACTCCGGTGTACACAATATTGACCCCACAATGTGGCCAATTAAACCAGTGACAGATTGTTGTGATTTATGGTATCCATTACAACTATTCAGCAATGAGTCGAACGAATGGCATTACTGATTAAGTCGAGCGGAAAACTAAATCATTATTATATCTCTAAAATAATTAAGGGGCTTATTTAGTAGCTAAGTATTATTACTAGTTAACCTCAACAATCATTGCTATTGCTATTGAATTGAAATATTTAGCTCTTAATAGAATCTTAGTCGAAGCTGTCGGCTCACAACTCTAGCTCGACGGTGAAGCCCCGTCCAAAATGCGGCACGGCGTCTGGCCTTGTGTGCTTTCCGAATCGGGACCTCCGGAAATGAATGGCGTGAACTAGTTAAGCAACTGGTGAACGGCTGATGATTGACTGATATCATGCATTCCGAGATTCAGTTTATATACTGTAGCATTATCGTTCACGATCGATCCGTTGTAGTATTGATTAATTGCAGAAATTCTAAATATAGTAACAGTTTGACAGCTTCGGCCCTTATCACCAAATGGGATCTCTACGCTTGTCAATCATTCTATTGTTGAGTTCGGGTTCATTAATTGTTCCCCGTAGTCGGCGCTTTGAAGCTATCTGCCGATATCATTAACTGTCCCATGTGGGAGTGATTTATTGTTATTCTTCGAAGTGATCGATCATGAGCGACGATATTATCGTAATTAAATCTACTTCTAGAAAGTAATTAAGGTTCTACGAAAATGTCGCAAATATTGTCAACTGGTAATGCCATCCTTTAAACTCTAACAATAGGTATAATTACACTGGTTCGGGTTACAATGATCTTGCCGCCTCTCGGTCGTCTTTGAAGAGGACTCCTAATTATATTCACTTATCTGGAGTAAATTTGATCTATCCGAATAAATATTTGGCTCATGCATTTAATAAATGTATGATATTTATGCAAATATGTATCCAATCAATTAGTTGCATTGTTTCTGTTATAAGACTAATTAAGCCATTAATTAATTCCTTACAGTTTAATCTGAGAAAATACAGTTTCGAAATAACCAGTTCAGGAGTTATAAAAACAATGATTGCAGTACAGTATACATGGATGTTTACTTTTGTTCCACATTCAGTCATATCACGTTTGCGTGAAGGCTATTATTTCATGCTGGTACATGTACTTTGAGGCAGTTTGTCATCACGACCAGTTAAATCGTCAGGCCTAGTCTTCATGTACCAACCGTAACAACTGCCTGGGATATAATCTAAGAATAATATCGATATTTTTCTGATGCTGTCGTCCTGCTTATTGTAGCCAGATTGCCAGATCATTGAACTGCATCTTCATTCAATCCATACTATGGAATGTTTTCAAAGTATGCTGACTTATCATGAACTATAGAAATTACAACTTACATACAGCTATAGAAGACTTATGTTAAGTTACAAAGGTCAAGATTGTTTTAAGTCATCGAAAGCGTATGAAACTGTTTACCCTTATTTAGTTTTATCAAGAATGTGCCTGTTCTGTTGATGTCGACTTGCCATTGTTCAGATCGACTGGTTATGTGCAAATTAGTAATTTGGTCAATATTGTAATGCAGATGCCGTTTGAAACGTTTTGTTAAAATAGCTATTCTACAAACTTGTGTATGCCAAATTTGTGGGAAGTTACTTGGTAAACCAAATGCAGCAATGTTGTAGCGAGTTAAGATTTTGAAATCTCGGTAAATCCGCGGGTCATAATGTTTCCCTCACATAAAACATTTTCTAATACAATGAGTTTTTTTTTTTTACAAAAGCATCTGCCGAGAGTTGCTCGGGAGATTTTAGCCTGGCACATGAAAGTTTAACTATTGATTACATTAGTTGTCAATAATTTCTATTTCGGAATTTGAAAAGGAAATTCTCACATTAAGACTATTTATTTCACAGTTGAAAGTTATGTCGAGAAGCAATTATCTTGTTGAATGGAATGATGAAGCAATACAAAAGTTGACTTGTGAGGTACGCAACCAGGTTTAGTCCTATTCTTGAAAGTGTGTTTTAATTTTACAATGGGATCATTACGGCCCTTTCAAATCATAACAGGGTCCCAGTGCTGAAATGATTGAAGATCGTATTACAAGAGGCACCAGCAGACCTTCATTTAACAATTGAACTGTGTAATGATTTGCATGTCATGCATTCATTAGTTAATTATTCAGCACTATGTTTACCTTAAGCCACCCAAAACCAAACTTGGTATAAAAACACGCCAAGTTTCCAAAAACCATCAGCCTTTGAAGGTAGCACTATCATTCAACCAGGGAAAGGCCGCCAAGGTAAATCCTATTAGCCAAGTCAATCGCACCTACTAATGGTTCAAAATTTAAATGAAAACTTGAAGATTGCTACTCGCTGTAGCAATCTTAAGTTTTCATTTAACGTCCAATGTATTATTTGGTGGGATTAACTTGGCTAATAGGATTGACCTTGGCGGCCTTTCCCTGGTTGAATGGTATCACTCCCTTCAAAGGCCGATTGTTTTTGGAAACTTGGCGGGTTTTTATACCACTTTGTAAGGAATTTGCAACATTTTCTTTACGGTACTGGAGCTAGGCTACCGCCAAGCAACAAAACGCCAGATTTTTTAAATCGAAACTGCCAACCCTAAACTTGGTGAGGTAGGGAGGGCAGGAGAAATTGAACTTTTACACTAAAATCGTTGAAATCTTAGAAGATCGTCAAGAAAACCCAAGTGGTCTTACTGAAGGCCTGAAATCTTCAATGTCGAATTTATTTATTTTTGAATGAATCCCAAAATGTAAACAGCGCTGCTGCGAAAAATTGTAACGCACATCGTTGTAGTTCGGCATACAGCCACGTAGATTATGTTACCTACACGTTGCATAATTGTTTAAAGTCCTCTCAAAAACAATACGGGTACTTCACACAGCATAATAATCGATTTTATTTAATTCTGAAACTGTTTATAACTTGCAACAACTCACGTGTACGACGCAGGTTTGTTAGCGCCAATGTCGCTGTTTTCACTTATTATTTTTTTCAAAGTCTGTCTTAAATCTTAGTAAAAGATGCTTAGCCTTTGATCTTAATAATGTTCAGATTCCAAATATATTTACCTTTTTTAATTCGGTAGGGTAGTTGAAAAACTATAAGGCAAAACGTGTCCGCTACCTCGGCTCAATGCTTTAGCACCATGTTGGAATCTTACTTGCATAAGTAAACACGGTCGGCTCTCTTGTGCAAACCGGAAGTGGCTCGAACGTCGTTGGCTCCGAATTTGGCTGACCGAACTCTCCACTAACCAGTGAATTGGATACTTGGAAATTTAGGCTCTTAACAAATCCTAAGGTGCCTTACATGTCTAGCATTCCTCGGGGCCGCGCAGAAGGCAAGTTGGAGCCGTTTCCGAAGTATAAAAACTCAAGCTTGAGAAAATACCGTTAGCATAGCTCGACCTCGCAGCCACCCATCGTCACGTTCTCCGGGAGAGCAATGTTCTTCTGCCACCGCAAACTGCGCCAAACGGGGCAAAGGTAGATGACATGTAAGTTAATTTAGTTATACTTGAATTTCGTTTAGGCCATTTATTTGAAAAGTTAAATATAACTTAAACTTGATTATCGCGATCGGGGTAGGTTTTTGCAGGTGAAATATTTTTTTTGGGGATGATTTTATAAAAACTTTAAATTTCATTCCCGTTTCAAGTTAAAACTTTCAAAACGTGAATTTTTTTCCAATGTAAAACCAAAGACTAGCACCTTAACCAGACAACTATAGGTTGCATGTGAATCGTCGTCAGTGACCTCATGTGAGTTGAATTTTTATTCAATATTACTTGCATTTTTGTGAAAATGTACTTCTAGTTTGAAGTTGGTGAAATTTCTTGATCGTTGTTGGTACTTGAGTGTTAAGCACGATTTGCTTAACGATTTTTTGTTGTTGCTGAACCTAAAACCAAGATTTGAAGTGACCAAAATGAAACTGCACACTAAACACTGTTTTGTAAATATTTTATTAACCAATGTTCAATAAATGTAAATAGAGCTTCAGTATGTTTACAACCATATTTACTTAGTTATTAAACTTAGTTTAAAGTTAACTGTTAGTAAATGCATGTTTTTTCCCATGGTGGCAGCAAATAATTACCGCTTGCCAAGTTAGGTTAGTTTTATTAAAGCATTAGTCTGCAACGTCGCTCCCTCCTTGAATAGTGGCCTGCTATGTTTGTTGTCCTGAAATCCAGCAAAATTGGAAAGAAAAACCAGTAACCTAACTTCGCAATACAGTATCCGCACCAGTACGATTAGTGACGTTTGCCGGCACACTGTTTTGGGTTGACGCCGCTACAAACTGGTGGGCAGCAGTTGGGATTCTCCACAAGTGCCATGATCCCAGACACCCGAGCTTACGACAACACAAACTCAAACGTCAACACAAGCTACACAAGCTCACCCCCAGCTAGCCTTACTACCATAACCAGTTGTCTTCAACTAAGAAGAGTAAGCAGTCATGGATGCCATTCCACAACTGTAAACCAGGATCCAGTTATCCAGTTCTCCAATCCAGAGGGGGAAGCAGCCTTTCATCGTGGAAGTCGAGTATGTAGTTTTACTATCACCTTTAACCATCATACTAAACCAGGATCCAATTCTCCAAACCAGAGGGGGAAGCAGCTTTTCATCGTGGAAGCCGAGTATGCAGTTTTGGTATCACCTTTAACCGTCATACTAAACCAGGATACAGTTCTCCAATCCAGAGGGGGGAAGCAGCTTTTTATTCGCAGAAGCTGAGTATGCCGTTTTGGTATCACCTTTAACCGTCATATGAAACCAGGAAAAAACTGATGGTCAACTTCGCCGGGAAACGAAGACGATGCCAAAGTGAATGTACAGGTTAGTGCACGGACTTCATGTCTTTGTTGTTGCCAAGCCAGAGAGTGTTTTTTAAAAGTGTTTTTCTTTTAAATGCTGAAATTTTATGGTAAAATTTACAAATGTGCTTGAGGTCAAGAAATTCATGTATGTACTGATCTGGATTGTGGTTGTTGGACAAATTTTTAATTTACTTTAATAACCGGTTAGATTTCTTACTGTAAATTTGGCGACTTTTCATAAAAATAGTTGTTTTTTTATGTTAGCTTAATTCTCCAAAAGGAACTTGAACTTGAATCTACACCAACAGGAAGCTCAATAGCTTTTCGCGTTGGGAAGGAGTTTACCAGTTCTTGTAGTGGTACGGGTCTAAGACACCAGGCAAGTAGGCGTCTAGGCGTCTTTTGAAGCATAGGACAGAAGGTTCCTGTACAACATCGGCAGGGAGTCTGTTCCATAGGGAACAAACCCGGAATGGTAGGGAGAGTTGGCGCACCCGCGAGTTACATCGCCGTTGGAAAAGCTTTTTCCCGTTGTTCCTGGTGGGTTGGCCCTCACTGAGTGTGAACCAGGTTGCTGCGATGTTGCTTGAATCACGTAAGCACTTATAGGTAAAGATCAAGTCCTTTCTTGATCTCCTGTAAAGCAGAGTTGGTAGTCGTAATACCTTCAGGCGCTCTGTGTAAGGTAAGTCGTGGAGTCCGTTGACGACTTTGGTAGCACGTCGTTGTACCCTCTCGACTTTGTCTGCATCACCCTCATATCTAATCCACCAGGCTTGGTTGCCGTATTCCAGAGTAGTGCGTACAAGTGCGCCGTAGAGCCGGAGGAAGGTTATCCTATCGGGGAACTGGAAGTTTCTTTTAATGATTGCCAGTGCCTTGTATGCTTTGGAGACCACATAGTTGATGTGCGTTGAGAATGAGAGCTGGGAGTCAACGATGATCCCAAGGTCTTTTTGGCTGTTGCTTATTGCGATGGGGGGAGCACTTGGTGACACGGAGAAGTTGATTAAGTGATCTGAACCAAATGGGACAATGGCACACTTGGCTGCATTCAGAGACATTTTCATCCTGTTAACCCAGCTTGCGAAATTGTGGATGTCGTTTTGCAAAAGGTCCATTAGGTCATGGTTGGTAACTGCCGAGAAAATTTTTGTGTCATCGAGGAAAACACAGTGGTCGCTTTTCACTACTTCAGATACGACATCGATAAAAATAATGAAAAGTAATGGGCCAAAGACTGATCCTTGAATAGTTCCGCTCTCTACCTTCTGGGATGAGGAAATGAAGCCATCAACGACGGTGCATTGCTGTCTTCCTGTTAAGAAGTCCGCAATCCACTGGATGGTCTTGCCCCCAATGTATTTTTTGGCGACTTTATCGATCAGTAGGTCATGAGGAATAGTATCAAAAGCCTTGGCTAGGTCAAAGTAGGCTGCTGCAACTGGGAGATGCTCGTCGACCCATTCCGTGACTCGGTCAAGAAAGTGCACAAGGTTGTGTACAGTAGAATAACCCGGCAATCCACCATACTGGTTAAGGTGAAGGAGCTTGTTATTAAGCAGGTGATCAAGTATACGTCTGCAAAGGATTTTTTCCAGTCCTTTGCAGAGGATACTTGTCAGGCTGATTGGGCGGTAGTTTGCAGGGTTGCTTATGGATCCGGATTTGTGTATAGGAGTGATGAAGGCCTCTTTCCAACCAGATGGTAGTTTGCCTTCGCTGATGGACTTCTGAAAAATTAATGGACTTCTGAAAAATTAAAAGAACTGGAATTTTGATGACGTCTTCGAGCTCTTTAAGGATCAGGGGATGAAGCCCATCTGGTCCTGGTGCTGAATGAATCTTGAGGCTTTGAAAGAAGTTGTTGATGTCATTTTCACTGATAATAATGTCATTTAGACTGGGTAAGTCGTCTGGCGGTGTTGGAAGGGTGAAGGGAATTGGGTTAGTGGTGTAGACGGATATGAAATAAGAATTCATCAGCTCGGCTTTAAGTTTCGAGTCACTGACAATTTTGGTGGGTCCTTGTAAATCCCCGACGGGGCACGATTGTTTCTTGGATCGGTTAACGAAGGACCAGAACTGTTTCGGGCTGTGTTTTGCAGCATCCGCAATTTTCCTTTGGTAAGTTGCCCTGGCTGACCTTAAGGCCTTTGTAGTTTGGTTACGGGCTATGTTGTAGTTATCACGGTCGTCCCCATTTCCAGAGCGCCTGAAGGTGTCCCAAAGAGTGCGCTTGTTGTTGATAGCAGTCTTGATATCTTTGTTTACCCATGGGTGGGTTTGCGATTTTTTCCCTTTAAGGTTGACAACTGGGGTGTTTTGCTCAACAGTGGATTTGACCGTAGTGTGGAAGAGCGTCCAGGCCTCTTCCACATCCAGTCCTTCCATTTTGGTTTTAAGGTTGGCTTGTAGGAGATCATGGCGCATTCTTGCGAAGTTTCCTTTTTTGTAGTTTAGCTTGGGTGGTGCAGTTAGGCGCTTGGTGGGAGTTGACTGCATAAAAATGTTGACCCAGCAATGGTCACTGTGACCCAGAAAATCACTAACAGTGACATGGTGTGTGGGGTTATCAGTTTCTGTAGTCAGGACGAGGTCAAGCAGTCTTGGAGTTTGATTACCTCTGTATCTGGTGGGTTCTTGGACAAGTTGAGCTAAGTTGCGGCTGGTGAAAAAATCAAGAAATGCTTGCTCCATGGATGAGTTGGAGGTGCCAGTCCCATTCTCCCATTTAGTCTGAGGCAAATTGAAGTCTCCAACAATCACAATGTTGGTGGAAGTAGTATCAGTCAGAGTCTTTAAGGCTTCAATGAGATTCCTGTTGTTTAGGTCAGTGCTGCTTGGGGAACGGTAAGTGCAGACTAGCAGGAGTTTCATTTTGCCAACCCGCAGGTTGAGGGCTAGTATTTCATTGACTGGAGAATTCAGTGTCTTAACCGTAGCTTCCACATCATTACGCACAAAAGCAATAATGCCTCGAGGTTGCTCGTCAAGCTGGAAGTGAATAGTAGTGTAGTTACAGAAGGAGAGAGCTGCAACATCAGAATGATTGTTGGTGCGTTTGCACTTAGCTTCAGTGACGAAGACCGCAGTTGGTTGTGTGCTGTGGATAACTGATTCGAGTTCTGGTGATTTGTTGCAGATGGAGTCGGCATTAGTGTACATAATGAGGGGTTTGTACGAAGTTGATGGCAGATGACGAGGGTTGCCAAGAGGCAGTCATTGCTGATTGCTAGGAGATCCAGAGTGACTTGCAAGTGACAAAATTGTCTTGTTCAAGGTTGTGGGGCTTGTTGGGTAAGGGGTATATCGAAGGCCTGGAGGGGTAGGTGCAAGAAGGGTGTGATGTATGAGTGAAGGGAGGGGAGGTACCTGGGTTGCTGACAGGGTTAATGGAGTGTTAGGCATGGGGGGTTTGGAAGGAAGCTGAGGTGTAGATGTTGGTAGAAGCATAGAGAGAATGGGTTCAGGCTCTGGGTGGACTGGGGGAGGGGGTGGGGGTGGTTCATGATGAGGTACGGTGTGGGATGGTGAGAGGGATCCGGGGTTGGGAAGGAGGGGCAAGTTAGAGGATTGCACACCGGTCTCAGACAACTC
Organism: Lithobius niger; assembly: GCA_023313725.1. NCBI lineage: Eukaryota > Metazoa > Arthropoda > Chilopoda > Lithobiomorpha > Lithobiidae > Lithobius > Lithobius niger. The sequence continues at coordinate 21,287 of JAHWFP010254889.1, forward strand.
TGCTGGCAGTTGAGTGGCCACCATTGGCTGCTTCATATTCAATGAGGAAGCGAGAATGTTTTCTTTCTTAAGAATACTTCTAAACTTGGCAATTAGTGATCCATTGGGCCAGAGTGAAGCAGACGAAATCTTTTCTACATTTTCGTGGGCAACCTCTATACAAAACGAAGCATAGAATGGGAACTTGGTTCTAATTTTGTAAATGTTGGCATTGAGATTAGTGGTTTTAAAAAGGTGGTCTGCAATTTCTTTGGGCGTTGTAGCAGTGTGGCACCGCGTGAGAAACACTTTTGCTGTTTTCTGTCTAATAGTTGTGCGGTCTGCCACTCTCAGGTTACTTACAGTATTTTGACCAATACAAAACGTTGCCGTGTGGCGTTGGTTAGTAGATGCATTTGGACGAGCTCCGCCATTTTGGTGTCTAAATGTTGCCCTTTGTTCGGTTGACTGGTTGTTTACCTTGGGTTCTTTTACGGTTTCTTGCTCCTCATAAATGGGTTTCTTGCGATTTCCGTGTGTAATAGTTAATTCAGTTTCGAGATTGCTGCAGAGGTCGTAAGGCGCTGTCGTCTGCTCTCTGATGCCAAAGCGCACTTCGGGTTGCATCTCAGTTGGCCTTTCTGTCGTTTCCATTTCCGTATCCGCTTGCATCACATGGTGGAGACCACGTGCGTTTCCCAAGGGAGCATAATTAGTGGGCTCGGAAATACCGTGAATTACTTCATTATGTGTGCCGAATTCACGTGGAGGTATTTTAGTAACTAAAGCAGTCATGGTAGAACGAATTTCTGCAACTTCGGCTTTCAGTTCTTGCATGGTGGAAGCGAGATTGCCGAATTCGATGCATTCTACTCGTCCCGGGGGAATTCGTAATCTTGGACGGTTGCAAATAGGGATTGCTGACAGTGCGTGGATAATATCTATAATGTGTCTTACTTCTTTATCCTGGCCTTGTCGGACTACAAAACGCTTTTCACAAATGGAAAACAGTGTTTTCTTGGCAGCAGAAATTTCATCTGATGTGTAGTAAGTATCGATTAAGCGGACCAAATCATCCTGTTTGTTGGTTTCCATCCGGTTGAGAACGAAGCACAAAATTTCGTTTACATGAAGTACACTGTTCGAATTAAAATTTTCGCTGCAAGGTGAGGTGCTTGGTGGATTCATGTTGCGGAATGAAACGATTACAAGTTAGTTTCGAGGTCGTAGAGTGGTTGGATTGACTAAAATCGAGCAACGAACCTCGAGCAACGAGCAGAGACCCCCACGGCCACTTTTGATTACAAATATCCGAAATAAGGATTTGAAAAATGCATTGCATATTTTTGGCTTAGCAAAATGTGATATTCGAAGCAATTCAGTAAAACTTTTGCAAGATGCTGTAGAACGAAAGAACGTTTTACTTTCTGATCATGAAGACGCATTAGCCGTGGCTATTGAGCGTCGAGAGCAAATGTTAGTTGGTAAAGAATTAGAGCTCTTAAAAGTTCAAGAAATTCGTCAAAAGGATGAGGGACTTAGAATTAAGGCCTTAGAGGCCGAGAATGATAAAGTAAAGTTGGCACAACTAGATGCACAACGTGAGCACGAACGATCTGAAAGAGCAGCCGAACGTGAACACAAACTCAAATTAAAAGATAAAGAAAGAGAAAATATTGAAGCCCAAAATGCTGATGCTTTAAATACTTCAATGACGTCCAACCACGATGATCCGGTGATAAAGCCTGGCAAAGTGAGTGAAGCAGTTAGGCTACTAACTAAATGGAGTGTTAAATCTGAGATTAATACTTTTTTAACCATATTCGAACGTACTATGGAAACTCAACGGGTACCCCGGGATCAGTGGGTGGTAGGGATGCAGCCTTTAATGGGCGAAATTCTTGTCAAGGTTTGTTCGCAGCTAGATGCGAATGATATTCATAACTATGAAGTAGTCAAAACAAAGCTTTTAGCAAGATTTTTGCAAACAAAAGAGACAGTTCAAATCAAGTTCCGTTCTCTGCAAAAAGAAAGTGAACAGCTTTTTCACGATTACGCCTTTGAATTGCGTAGCCTATTTGATCAGTGGTTATCTTTAGCCGATGCTACGGGTAACTTAGATAAGATTTCTAATTTATTGTTGTTAGAGCAGTTTTTAAAATCCTGCCCGATAGGGTTTAGGAAGTGGCTCCCTGACAAGCAAAGGGAAGGCACGTTGGGAGAAGCAGGTATTTTAGCTGACGAATGGGTAGCCTGACATAGGCAAATCTCCCTAGAAACTAGTCTTAAACAAAACGACCAGTCCAAACCACAAAATGGTGCACAACCAGGTGGCCAAAAACCAAAAAATGGTTTTGGGCAAAATGGGAACCAAAACAACTGTTCTTAAGGATCTCAAAGGGGTAATGATTCTCAACCAGGCCCCAACAAAATCGCAGAACAAACTGGTGAGTCTGCAAAGCCTAACGAGCATTTTGAAAAGGCTCGTAGTAAGCAGCCTAATGATGGCAATTGTTTTTTTTTGTAAATTGCCAGGTCACATTCAAAAAAATTGCTGCAAAAAGCAGTTACATCTGCAGCAGCAAGCCCAAACTATTGAATCCAACTTTGTAAATAAGTTAGGCCAACCACCGGATTACGTCTTACAAAAACACATACGTAATTGGTCAGTAAATGGTAAACTTGGTGCAATACTTAGAGATACTGGGTTAACAGATGATGTTATTGGTAGAGAACTGGTGTTATCCGAACAATTCACAGGTGAATTTACGCATTGCTAAAATTCACTGAATGAGCAAACCACTGCACATGCAATTGCGCGAATGCAAGAAGACACCCTTACGGTCCACTAATTACCAAAGCGCTTGTTATGGATCACAAATTGGTCCTCATTTTAAAATATTGCTTGGAGTGCCGTCTCAAACATTCTTAGAGAAAAAGGGTATGGAAGCTCCTACTCCCTTGTTTGATGCCATCACACGATCCCAAGCAAAGGAAGCTCTGAGTGCTCACTCAGACCTTCCACTCACTCGTCCTAACTATAGGGAAGTAAATAGTGACAGTGAAAACGACTCCTCAGATGAGGAAAGTGAACAGAATGAGAATCTTGCTCGTAGAAATGGTTTTTCTGCCCTAGGCAAGGAAAATATGGATGGTGTTTTTCTAGGACCCCAGTCAGATGATTTTTCTAAACTTCTAGAAATTGACAAACTTAAATTTAAAGAGTTGCAAAAAAATTGTGTAACCTTAAGTGAGTGTTGGAAGTCTGCTCAAATCAAGCCAGACAAGCAAGATGAAAATAAGCAGTTCTTTATAGAAAATGACTTATTATTTCGTAGGCCATTGAAAGCTTCAGCTAGGCCTAATGCAGAAAAACAGTTGGTTATGCCTAAGAAGTGTAGAGACTTGGTGCTCAACACAGCTCGTACAAATGCATGGGCAGGTCACCTTGGTCGTGCCAAGACCAAGTCATGCCTAACTTGTCGAAAAACCGGCAAAACGGGGCAGAAATTTGTAGCACCGATGGTGTTAGTCCCAATGGATGGTGAGCCTTTTTCAAGGTACATAGTGGACATTGTAGGTCCTATTGAACCCTAAAGTAAAGCAGGGTTTAAATATATTTTTTCACTACTAGATCCGGCCACTAACGCACCGGAAGCTATTCGTCTAAAAACAGCTGATAGCCAGTCAGTAGTAGATGCTCTATTGGAAATATTTTCACGTCTTTGGTTCCCTTTTTCACTGCAGACATATCTTGGATCTTGTTTTGTTAGTGAATTAACCACCTTATTCTTGGTAAAATGTGGCATAAAGACAACTAACTCTTCAGTTAATCACCGGCAAAGTAATTCAGCAGAACAGTTCCATCGTACACTTAAAGCCGTATGTCACTAACACCCACAAGACTGGGAACGATTTCTCCCAGGAGCCATATTTGCGCTTCGCACCGCACGAGAGCACTGGCTTTGCTCCCGCTGAGCTCGTCTATGGACGAAACGTAAAAGGACCCTTGGATCTTTTAAAGAATCAGTGGATTGAACCAGATGTTCATCCGACTGTACTTGAATACGTGTTGGATTTATTGCAGCGTTTCAAGTTTCAAGTTTTCCACTGCCAGTTGGAAAACGTGCAGAAAGGCCAGGCGAAAAATAAAACCTACTACGATTCGAAAGCTGTAGAAAGGAAGTTTAAAGAAGGGGATAAAGTTTTGATTTTAAAGCCTTCTAGAGTCAATAAACTAGATATTTATTGGGATGGCCCTTATACTGTACTGAAACGTCTTTCAGATACAAATTAGTCTCCAAAATCAGTGGCAGACAACAAGATACTGTGTATCACGTGAACCTCATGAAACCCTATATTCCTAGGGAAGATTTATGTAATTATACTCATGCTGACGAAAAAGAAGCCCTTCATAAGGAATTCATTTGGACCGGAAACCCCGGTGACGGCCCTTTAACTGGACCGGAAGTCATGAGTTTGTTCAAAAGAATAGGTGATATTTCTGAATAATAGAAATTGGATTTATTGAATTTATTTCAAAAAGTTGGAGTATTTTCTACACTCCCAGGTTGTACAGATTTAGTAACCCATGACATCAAACTGCTTGATGAAAAGGTGAAACCTAATAAGTGTTACCGACATGGCAAGGCTGAAAAAGGCTTGATTGTTACTGAAGTCCAGAGAATGCTCGGAATTGGTCTGCTTAAAGATACAGACTCCCCACACGGTAGTCCCTTGATTATCGTTCAAAAAGAAGATGCTAAACCTAGACCGGTAGTAGATTGCCGAGAATTAAATAACAATTCTGAAACACAAGATCACCCAATACCTAATATTGAGGAGTGTTTAGAGAAAGCTTTCAAGTACATCTCGATTTTTGACTTAAATAGACGATTTTGGCAGTTAAAACTGACCCCAAATGCCTCTCGAGTTGCAGCCTCACAACCCCTATTGGAAAATTTGAGCCCCTGATCACGAATATGGGGATGAAAAATGCCCCGTTCTGCTTTCAAATGCTCATGGATCAAATTACCAGAGGGATGGAAGAGTTTGTGACACCCTTCCAGGATGACACAGCTGTGGGAGCCGAAACTTGGTCCCAACCGCTCGAAAATGTATTGATCATTTTATCTGCTATAAAGAAAGCAGGACTTACTGTAAATGCAACTAAGAGTCAAGTGGCTTGTCAGAAAGCTACCTTCTTGGGACATGAAGTAGGAGTTGGTAGTCGTTCTCCTTCTGAAGTGAAAGTTTTTGCTGTGCAAAATTTTTGCCAGACCCCAAACAAAAAAAGATGTTAGATCCTTTTTAAGATTAGTTGGTTATTATCAATGATACTTGCACCGTTATGCTCAAATTTGTGCGCCTCTAACAGAAGCTTTAAAGAAAGATGGTCCAAACCCCACCTTGTGGGATAACCTTAAACAGGAGGCCCTTGACACTCAAGAAAGCCCTCGTTTCTTATCCAGTGCTAAGAGCACCCGATGTTGATCAACCTTTCGCGGTTCAGTGTGACTGTAGTCAGAGAGGAATGGGCACGGTCCTTTCCACGACTCTGGGTGGAGAAGAGCATCCGTGCATCTACAAGTCCAAAAAACTGACTGCCAGAGAACAAAACTTTAGCACAACTGAAAAAGAAATGTTCTTGCCTCGTGTGGGCAGTAGCCAAACTTAGGCCATACTTGTATGGAACTAAGTTCTACATTGAAAGTGATCATAATCCATTGCACTGGCTCAAACAAATGGCCGGTAAAAACCCTAGACTCCTGAGGTGGAGCCTAGCATTACAAGACCATGACTACCAGGTAAAATACAAACCCGGTAAGGAACATTTGAATGCAGATAGATGCTCTTAGTAGGTATTTTGCTTAAATTTGAAGTTTAGTTGAATTTAAATTTTTCTGAAATGTTTAAAAGTTAAGGCTAGTGAGATTTTAATTTCTCATCTTTAGGTATGCTGAAAGTACAACCTTGAAGGGACTTTCGTTTTTTTTTCCCGTTTTGGAAATTTTATGCCCAAGTTTTCAGGGCAATGATTCCTCTGACGGATGCCTACAGCTTCTTCCTTTTGTGGAAGATAGGCCTCTGACATTGGACGGCCCAAGTGAGTTGCTCACTAGGAGAACATCGGAGTAAGTGACCCCAACTTATCCTTTTGAGTTTTTATGGAAAATCTTCATCTGTAACAAAGATTTTGTCTTAGCTGTAAGTGAAAGAGGTAAACTTATGGTTCGTTACATTTCCCCGGACATTGCGAACTGAAAAATGTATCTTCCTCGTAGCTAAAGGGTTAAGCGAAGTACTTTTTCCTTATGCGTCTAAAGGTCATGATGTTTTTGGCTAGTTTTTTTCAAGAAAAATAATTAGATACCTTGTTGAGTTATATGGTCAAACTTAAGTAAGTTGTTGGGTATATCTTCAAACCATCCAGTCTTAAAGTGTTGTATTGTTAAATAGAGCTATCTTTTGTTACGTGCCCATAGGAAGTACCCTTCTAACCCTTATTGCAAGCTAAGTTGGGTGTGGACGGCTGGAAGTTTTTTGGTATTTTCTTGGCTAAAAAAAAAATGCACTTTGACATGACTCGGACCAGTTAGGGACGTATTACCAGAGTAACAGAAGATATCATTTGACATGCATGCTATTTTTTTTTATGTAAAAACAACCAGTTTTCCGAGAGCAGAGAGTGCTCAGTTTCTTTATGACTTCCTGTTTTTTTGATGAACTTCTTAAAAATGGATGAACTTTTTAAGCTTGAACTTTACTGCAAATCCCTTTAATTTTCTTGCTTGTTGTGAAATTACTTGTCAGTTAATTTTACGTTGGCTTGGTAACATCATTGGTAAGACATGTTGTCTTTGCACTAATCTTTGTTTTCAGCCGTTATTTCAATGTTCATGTGAACCCTGAAATAAAATCTTCCTTTGTGGGGGCGTGTAAGGAATTTGCAACATTTCTTTACGGTACTGGAGCTAGGCTACTTCCAAGCAACAAAACGCCAGATTTTTTAAATCGAAACTGCCAACCCTAAACTTGGTGAGGTAGGGTTGGCAGGAGAAATTGAACTTTTACACTTTACAGATTGTTAAAGGTATAATTGTATATACTGTATCAGATCATTTCATGACTTTTACTGTGATGAATCGTGGAAACAGAGTAAAGAGCCACACCGACAATAATGTTAACAAGCGATTTTTCAGCCAGAGAGCCAAAGAGCTTTTTGCCAGGGAAATTGGTTCCCATGATTGGACAGCCTTGTATGAGTGTACAACAACAAGTGAAAAGTATACGCACTTTCATAAGACAATTGAAACCTATTTTGAATCATGCTTTCCGAAAAGAACATACAAAACAACTAACAATAACTCTCAACCTGTCAAAAAAACTAACCCGTGGCTTACCCAAGGCATAATTTGTTCCAGTAAGACTAAGGCTAGGCTATATGATGTCTACTTGAAATCACCAACTGACGTTAATAAAGAAAATTATTCTAAGTACAGATATCGCCTAACAAAAGTAATTCGCTCAGCAAAGAAGCTTTACAATCAATCTATTATTGACCAAAAAAATGATATTAAGGCCACATAGAAAGTCTTAAATAACCTTGCTGGGCGTAATAAAAAAACACGGCAAAATGTGGATGGATTGCATCATAATGGAGATTTAATCACTGATCCTGAAAAAATCACTGACATATTTAACAGCTACTATTTTAATGTTGGACCTAGTCTGGCTTCTAACTTTGATAAAGATATGAAGCCTTCCACAAAAAAACTCTCTCCACTCCAGCACTCTATCTTCTTGAGGCCAAGTTCGGCAACAGAAATAGTCAATATTATGAAGACTATATCTGGTAATTCTGCACCTGGTATTGACGAGATTTCACCCAAACTTCTTAAACCTATACAGTCTTTACTAGCACAGCCTTTATCGCATATTATTAACTCATCTTTTAAAGATTGCCATTTTCCTGAAGAGTTAAAAATAGCTAAAGTCACTCCAATTTACAAAGATGGTTCCCGTACTGATGTTAGTAATTATAGGTCGATTTCTGTGCTTCCGTACTTCTCAAAAATCTTTGAATGTGTTACGTATAATAGACTAATAACTTTTTTTGAAAAACACAAATTATTGGTTGATGAACAGTTTGGCTTTCGGCATAAGCGCTCAACACAGCTTGCTCTCACAAGATTGATTGATGCTGCTATCAAAGCTGTAAAAAATCAGGAATTTTTCATTGCTATTTTTTTAGACCTCAAAAAAGCTTTTGACACTCTTGATCACAATATCTTGTTAACCAAATTAGACTTCTATGGAATACGAGGTGTTGCACATTCTTGGATTAAAAGCTATTTAACAAGTAGAAAACAACTTGTTAATATCTGCAACACCCACAGCGACCAAAAAAGCATTACTTGTGGTGTTCCCCAAGGATCGATTCTTGGCCCACTTTTGTTTTTTCTTTACATAAATGATATTACTCAGGTATCTGATATTATTAAATACGTTTTGTTTGCTGATGACACCACAACACATGCAGCAAATAGAAATCTCAATGAGTTACAATGTACTATTAACAACGAACTTGCAAAAGTTACAACTTGGCTTCTCGAAAACAAGCTAACTTTAAACGTTTCAAAAACGAATTATATGGTTATATGTCCTCGGCAACGTCGTTATGATAAAACACAACTAAACATTAGTCTTCAAGGAGTACAGTTAAAACAAGCAACTCGTGAAGTTCCTTGGAGTTACCACTGATGACCATTTATCATGGTACGAGCATATCAGACAATTACGAACCAAGCTGTCGCGGAGTGTTGGTATCTTAAGGCATTTGAAACAATACCTAAACTCTCGAACACTCTTGATGTTGTTCATTTATCTTGCCTTATTTTAATTATTGTAGCGTTGTCTGGAGCAACACTTCCCAGAGTAACCTTCATAGGCTTCATTTAATTCAAAAAGCAGTAGTTAGAATATTGACCCTTGCCAGACGCTTTGACCATACAACTCCACTCTTCACTGTACAGAAGATTCTACCAGTATGCAAACTTACGGCATATAATCAAATTATTTTCACATACAGAATCCTGAAAAATCTTATACCATACAAATTTGAGGAAACTTTATACAATTATAATCTCCATAATCACCAGATCCAGACAGCCGGAATGCTTCATGTGGCATACCACAGAACCAAACTATAGCAGTGTAACTATAGCAACAGGGCCATGCGCCATTGGATATGTTACCTGAGCACCTAAAGCAATTGTCATCCCTGGAGTCGTTTAAATCTAATTTAAAGAAGACACTTTTGGAAGAGCTACTGTTAAGTAATTTAACTTGATTTCAACCCCTCCCCCTCCCCCATATGTGCTGAGACCAACCTTCATGTGTTTATTTTTACTTGCTACTAATTTTTAGATTTTTTTTACTTTTATTTCTGATAACTAAATTTTTTTTATTTACTTATTTTTACCTGTACCTGGGTTTGATAAGACTATTTGTCTTTATATTCTTGTAGTTGTTTCATTTTCTTATGTGTAATAAACCCCTTTACTTTAATTTACTAAAATCGTTGAAATCTTAGAAGAGCGTTAAGAAAACCCAAGTGGTCTTACTGAAGGCCTGAAATCTTCAATATCGAATTTATTTATTTTTGAATAAATACCAAAATGTAAACAGCGCTGCTGCGAAAAATTGTAACGTACATCGTTGTACTTCGCCATAAAGCCACGTAGATTATGTTACCTACATGTTTCGTAATTGTGTAAAGTCCTCTCACAAACAATAGGGGTACTTCACACAGCATGATAATCGATTTTATTGATGTCTGAAACTGTTTATAACTTGCAACAACTCACGTGTACGATGCAGGTTTGTTAGCGCTAATGGCGCTGTTTTCACTTATTATTTTTTTCAAACTCTGTCTTAAATCTTCGTAAAAGATGCTTAGCATTTGATCTTAATAATGTTAAGATTCCAAATATATTTACCTTTTGTAATTCGGTTGGGTTGTTTTAAAACTATGAGGCAAAACGTGTCCGCTACCTCGGCTCAATGCTTTAGAGCCATGTTGGACTGTATTTGCGTAAGTAAACACGATCGGCTCTCTTCGTGCAAACCGGAAGTGGCTCGAGCGTCGTTGGCGCCGAATTTGGCTGACCAAACTCTCCACCAACCAGTGAATTGAATACTGGAAATTTAGGCTCTAAACAAATCTTAAGGTGCCTTACATGTCTAGCGTTCTTCGGGGTCCGCGCAGAAGGCAAGTTGGAGCCGTTTCCGAAGTATAAAAACTCAAGCTTGAGAAAATATCGTTAGCATAGCTTGACCTCGCAGCCACCAATCGTCACGTTCTCTGGGAGAGCGATGTTCTTCTGCCGCCGCAAATTGCGCCAAACGGGGCAAAGGTAGATGACATATAAGTTAACTTAGTTATACTTGAATTTCGTTTAGGCCATTTATTTGAAAACTTAAATGTAACTTAAACTTGATTATCGCGATCGGGTTAGGTTTTTGCAGATGAAATATTTTTTGGGGGATGATTTTATAAAAACTTTAAATTTCATCAGGTTAAAACTTTTAGCACGTGAATTTTTTTTCCAATGTATAACCAAAGACTAGCATCTGAACCATACAGCTATATATAGGTTGCATGTGGATTGTCGTCAGTGACCTCATGCGAGTTCAATTTTTATTCAATATTACTTGCATTTTTGCGAAAATGTACTTCTAGTTTGAAGTTGGTGAAATTTCTTGATCGTTGTTGGTACTTGAGTGCTAAGAACGATTTGCTTAACGATTTTTTTTTGTTACTGCTGAAATCTAAAACCAAGATTTGTTGTGACCAAAATGAAACTGCAAACTAAACATTGTTTTGTAAATATTTTATTAACCAATGTTCACTAAATGTAAATAGAGCTTCAGTCTGTTTCCAACCATTATTTACTTAGTTACTTAAACTTAGAATATTTTAGTTTAAAGTTAACTGTTAGTAAATGCATGTTTTTTCCCATGGCGGCAGCAAAGAATTACCGCTTGCCAAGTTAGATTAGTTTTATTAAAGCATTAGTCTGCAACGTCATTCCCTCCTTGAATGGTGGCCTGCTATGCTTGTTGTCCTGAAATCCAGCAAAATGGAAAGAAAGACCAGTAGCCTAACTTAGCAATACAGTATCCGTACCAGTACGATTAGTGACGTTTGCCGCCACACTGTTTTGGGTCGACGCCGCTACAACTTTTGGTTTTGGGTGGATATCACAACTTTCATAGAACTGTGAACGTACATAAGGTTACACTGTCTAATCTTTATCAGTACCTTTTTTCTAGAGGAATTTTATTTCTATAAATTTTCACATTTCTAATTTTCAAATTCACCTTTGCCAATTAGCCGTCTGATTAGCCAAACTGACAAGGCTTAGTTTATTGTACGACTATTCTTCATATACTTAAGTTGCTTTAATCCCATTTTTGCACACACCGGCTAACAATCGCTGATTTCGTTCGCTTCGCATACTCGATCAGCGCATTCCCTTCAGTTGTTTTGTTCATCCGTGCAACTTCCCCTTAAATTTTCAAGATTTCGTTTACATTTAGTCATGCAGAAACCCCCCAAGGTCGCTGTAACTGAAACAGCAGAATGCGACGCATTTTATTTTTGGGTTATTAACAAAAACTCCGTTAGCTCGTGGATGGTCATACTGTTGCGTAACCATCGTCTAACATGCATCCCTTTATTCTTACGCTATCCACAGCAACGTTAATGTTTCTTTATTTTGTCCTTCACATGCAGTTCAGTTTTTAGTTCGTCCAGGCTTTTACAATAAATCTAAGGACCAGTCTTGATTGTTCAAGCCATTGTTGCTTGAAATCTTTGCTTGCAACTTGGAAAAGAAACGAAATTTAAATTCGCTGGTGGCGAATTCAAAACCCTTCCACGCATTTGTCCTGACCCCTACATCCCCCAAACCAACAAAAGGACCATGCTCTGATCACCATGCATCAGTGTGCAAAAGTTCAGCTATGTAGGCCTTCTCAATTATGCGCTAGCCATGAGCAGTGAGTCTATGGGATTTAACGTGGGGCCAGCGTTACTAGTTACTAGCTAGTCAGTAACATAAAAACGTTACTGACGCATCTTTCTCTCTATGAATGGTGGACACTCAGACTTTAACTTTCATTTTCTCTTTATCCCTGCACCTTCCCTTTACATTTATCACAATTTGAAAGATTTCTGTCGCATTGGGATTTCTCCACAACATGCCAAAATATGCTTTTAGTTGCTTACAGTTAAAAGACATATGTCTGCTAGTGAGGCCGCCTTTTAACATTAACAATCCATTTTTTTAACAATCGGATGTCTACAATGGGATGATCTACTGTTACTTGGCGGCGACATACTAGTGTGTGTTTATAGAGCCTGCTGCCATTATTATATATTACCATATCCTTATTACTGTTATTAATATTAGTGTCACCATATATACCATATTATCTTATTACTATTTATTTCATATCTGGTTTATGAACATAATGTTTCCTTAAGCAACCTGGATGGCATTCCCGTCACACCCAGGGCCTCTACGTACCTGGTGTCTCACTGTAAATACCTCTAACTTTTCAACCCAACTTAACATGCTGAACGCTCATGGGCTCTTAACCCTTACATTCATGTGGTTTCCCAACTGGTCACCTGAAAAGCCATTGACTAATACGCTAGTATAAAAGGTCTAGAGCCTTACCTCGCCACAGTGTGTGTCTTCAACTTAATTCTGAGTTTTTAAGTGGTCACCACGATTCACTGTTCTTTGCTTGCTGTCCTACTGCTTATAATCCAAGGGTTTGTTGGCGTGTTGCTCTCTTGTTATACATGGAAAGCTTTCCTAGCGGGCTCTCCACTTTGCTATCCAGGATTGCCAGCTAAGTATCCCAATGTTGACTAAATATTGTGATGTATGATATGCAACTGACGATTAGTGCTTATATAATTATGATGATCAGATTATGAGCTTGTTATTTGTTACTGATGCACTGTTATACTGATGTACTGATATAGCAACATGCCAATATACTGATATTGTAAACCAACGCTACCTGAACTAAACAATGACTGATTAATATTGTTGTATACCGATACTCTGCTATTATTAATCAAATATTGTTAACTGATTCGTGACTCAATAGTCTGTTAATAAACCGTTATGGTATTGAAAGCTGCATCCTCTTTGATGGTCCTTTTGCGGCAATTTAGTTAAGTGATAAAAGTCAACTTCTCCAGCCACACAAGCTACAAACCTTTGTTAACACTAAAGTTCGGTACCGATATAACAGATCTTTTTGATGGTTGTTCGTAGAAGCTAGGTGTTGTACAAATAACAGACTATTTTATTTTAGCGCTAGGTGAGTTTGATAACTGAGTATAATATATTTAGCGCTAGGTGCTCCCCAAAACCTTTCTATTCAAAATTGTTTGCAATTTGAACTTGCGAGCCGAATTCTAAGCCGAATTTTAACTTATAACTTCAAAAGAGTTGTTGCTTTAATCTGAAATCTACTTGTCACAAACTAGTTGACCAAAATGTAAAGTGTTTGTCTGAAGTGTTTGTGTTGGTGTTTTAAATGCCAATTTTTCCCAGAACTGATTTACTTTGCTAGTGTTTTTACACAACAAAAACCCATTCTTATTTTGAACCTCAGGTTAGCAAATAAACACACCCACCGTGGTGGCAGCAACCCTTAGTGTAGTTATAAGGAGAGAGGAGGAAGGAGGAGGGTAGTTACTGAACAGATGAATGGATGGTAAACTCCATTACACCCAACAAACTGTGTTATCATGTAGGTGGCCCTCTGTGATTACGCGTTGCCTAGCAGGAGCGCTAATTGCATGGTCCTTATTAATGTTTTATTAAGGGAATTTGTGACTGAAGGCCTTTTCTAGACGAAAAAGCGTGCAAGAATATTAGGATAGCAGTAAAAACTGTCTAATGATATGGATTAGATCCGTGAAAATTCACAGAAATTTTGTGAATGTCACAACACGAAAACCACAATGAAACAAAAGGATTTTGTAGTTTTCGTGTTGCAACGTTGACAATGTCATTAAATAAGCACTGTAATCGGCGCTTGCCGGAATTTGCACTCACAGTAATTTAACGTGTAATCTACGTAATTTAACCGTGTGAAAACAATAAATCAAACTACTTATAACTGCAAGTATAAACTATCAATATTGGATTTACTCACCTGACGGATTCTCATCAAAAAACCGGATTGGAGCTCTTAAAATGGAGTAAAACATTCCATTATGTAGATTTTTGGATGATCTCAAGCACATGTAAAAGAACAGTCCAGCCCGTACAATGCTCAAAACAAAAAGTGTTCCTACAATTCCGGCATATAGATACAATTTCAGATCATCATCTTCATACAACTCTGAATCTGCAGTACTATTAGAAGCATTTGCAGCTAACAGGCTCTCTGATGCCTTTCGATCTTTTTGCTCCTGCAAATTAGTCCTGAAAGGATAGAACAATGTTATGGTCCTAGGCATCACTAATACCAAGAATTTATAGGGTTGGGGAGGAGAATTTTTAACTCTAAAAAGTCCCTATTGAAACGTGTTGCATTCATTCCTATTAGTTCCATCCGAGTTTTCAGAGGGCGCGAAGCGTTCCATCTGGTAAGCTTCGCTCATTTTTTAGCCCAAATATAAGCTAAATTACAACTAAGCTAAACTAAATAATAATTAAATAGAAGCGAGTTTCGTTTGGTTTAGTTTAATTTTAGGTTGAAAACTGAGTAAAAATCCTCACATAAAACTCATGGCACCCTGTATAAACTTAGACGGAACTAATAGGAATGAATCTAAAGACGTTTCAAAAGGGGTCTCAGTCAAAAATTTTCTTCCCCAACCCTATAAATTCTTGCTAATACAAATAGCAGAATTCTAGACAGTTCAAGCAGTTATGTAGTTCCAAATGATAATTGCACAACCAACAATTTTTAAGCAATTTTAAGCAAACTTAACAAGTTGAGCAATTTTTTTATGTGAAAGGGTTTTAAGTATAACAAGCACAATAATGATCGGCTACGTATTAGATGCATCTAAAAGGCACATCATGAAATCGAAAGAAAGGATGGCCCCCCCCCCCCCCTCAGGTCTGTAAAAGCTAACTAGATTTACTTGTGCCTTACGACAGAAATTACTCCTGTAAATATGGGAAGGAAATCAAACGCACAATGCATTTATGAGTTGAAACGAAATTTTAAAATTAGCTTTCACTTAGCCAAAAATAAAAAAAAAATCACCTTTAGTTATTGGCCAAATTTCATTTACTTATGCTCTATGCCCAAACATGAAGCTACGAAGCTTCTTTAGCTCCCTACCAGGTGGCCACCCTGCGTATCTCCCAGCAGGCACTACCACCTGGCCCATCACAATCGTTTGGCAAACTACAGTTCGACCAGAGCGGGGACGGTCAGTTGGCTAACATTAAAGGTAACTATTTTAGTATAAGTAAAAAAATAATTTTATTTTTTAAATTCCGTTTTCACTTCCATCCAAAAATACAGAATTTTACGCAACTAAAATTAGTTTTTACTTATCCTAAAATACTTACCTTAATTTTAATAGCTACAAATCGATGGCTTTAATGCCCCGTGTCCAAAACGCAAATTTCAAAAAAGTTATACTTGCTTACCACCAGGAACACAGCACCCTCATATTGCACAGCCTCCTTCCCCATGCTTCGTTTATAACCTCTATTTCCAGTCGAAGAAGTGAAGACGGTGGGTGGAAAGGTAAGTATTTTGGGATAATAAAAATTAATTTTAGTTGAATAAGATTCTGTTTTTACTACTATCTTAAAATATTTACCATAATTTTAATGGTTGACTTTGTTTACACGGTGGTAGGACTATTCAAACCCCAAGAGCTGCAATATTAAATGTCACCTTACCAAACTAACCAGGAAGTCCTAATCTTCCGAGGCTTTATTCCAAGATACTGAGGCCAAAACAGTCATCCTCATTGTTTCGAGACTCGAGACTGCCAGCCCTTACTAAGTCCATGGCCTTGCCCCTTAATCAACCCCACTAACTTTCATCATGTAGTGGCTGATGAAAGTTATCTTACTTTCCCAAAAGCTGGCTAACATTATCCAGCTTTTGAGACCACCGCTGCAAACCCAGGAAAAGGTAATGGTCCTTACTTTGTGGGCCCTACTTGTAGGTCATTTTCTTGCAACAGACTATTTTGCAACTGTTAGGTACTTTTGTAATTTAAAGTTCTTAGGAACACCAAACTTTGATTTCTAATAGAAATTTTGTTGTGAACTTTTAGCGAGTTCTCAGTGCCTAATTATTGTAAATCCGAATTGATGCTTTTAGACTAGTTGAAACGAAATGTAAAGTCCTTATTTTTCCCACTTTAACCACTAGTTTAAAATGCCAGGCAGTCTTCTAGTCTGATTAACAGACAGAGTTAAAGTTAGGACAATTCTTTTAATTTAACCTCAGGAGTCTGTAAGTGACTTACACCCACCTGGTGGCCGCAAAAATTGGATTTATTTTACATCAAACCCCTAGTAGCCCAGGCTAAGACACTCTATTCCTTCACCAGGTCATAAGACAAGCTATTTTTGATGATACATTCAGTCAAACCTCACAGTGATAAGTAATTTAAACTCCGCTAGACCTACCAGATGTCGGTGCATGTTACAAGCACCTCTCCGTCGTAGCATCCGCGGCTACACTACATACATAAAGGAGTGCCCTCTTTCTTCCAGCAACATCTGGTATGGCACACCCAACATCATTTTGAAGTGTAGAGCCATGTGGTCAGTTACTAAAGCTTCAGTTACAAGTGGACCGAATGGTGTGTCTACTTGTATGCGGGCAATTGCATGCGCCGTCATCTGTTCTGTAGAGTCCCCGTTCCTGTAATAGATTTCTGTGCTGCGGCATGATTGGAGAGGACACCCAGACTCCAAACATCAAAAACCTCGGGGGAAAATCTCAATTTTTCTGAAGCACTCTTGGGATGGGCGCACCGTGAAATTGCCAGTGTGGAATCTCGCTCCGAGAAAAACAAAGTCCCTGTCCGGAGTCAGACGGGCTTACAGTAGCTTCACGCCTAGTCCCAGAGCATTGAAGAGATGAAGACACTTGGCCGTTTGTAACCGGAGCTCCTCTTTGGATTGATGATGCACCAGCCAGTCGTCGAGAGAAGCATGAGCTCAGATACCTGCCTTGTGAAGGAATGCGAGAACAGGCCTCATTACAGCTGTGAAAACATGTGGGCCCGTTGCCAATTCGAACGAAAGCATCTTGAACTGATAGGAATTTACTCCGGAACACAGACGGAACAGGTGCCGAACCGATCGATGGCTAGAACATGTAAGTAAGCATCCTCCAGGTCTATCGACACTGTGAAATCTCCTTCCCGAAGAGCTTCCCTGATGGATCGAATGGTTTCCATTTTGAAATGCTCCTTCTCCAAATGTTGATTGAGCTTTCGTAGGTTGAAAATAAGCCTGTTTCCGATCACTCGAGCTGGGCTCCAAAACCCTTTTGTGCCTTGCGGTAAGGGCTCGACAGCTCCGTTCTGAAGAAGAACTTGAATCTCCTCTCGAAAGCAAGCGTCGAAGGAACGCGACGTTATCCAGAGGGAAGGACGGTCGGTTAACACTGGAAATGACACAAAAGGCGGAAAGTACCCTTTTCCGATGAGCTAGAGAGTGAAGATGTTGTCTGTTATTATTTACCAATTTTCAATGTGGCGTTCAATCCTTCCCCCCACCTGTCGATGCAGCGGTGGAAGGTGAGGGAGGAAAACTTCAATTCCGAGATCTTCTGCCCTTCCCCTGATGGAGCTACGTCCCCTGAATGCAAAACCTCTACCCCTGCCCTGGAGTGGGGCCACAACAGGAAAGGGCGATATTGAATGATTCTGAAGATTGTTCTCTTGCGACAAGGGCGGTTTAGCTGCTTTCTCAATGTGAGCTTCCTTGGGAATTTTCCCCGACTCCACAGAAAAGGTCCGAAATTGTCCAAAACCATAAGGACTCCTCTTCTTCGGAAACTGAGACTTTATGGACGGTAGAGGCTTGGCCTTGTCCTTTAATTCTGGGCCCAACGTTAACAACTTCCCATCAAATAGATCTTCAGATTTATTGATCGGCAGAAGATGCAATTGAAACAACACATTCATAGGTTATTTATTGCAAACTGCATCCCTGCACCTAAACACCATGTTTAACAAAAGGCGGGAACATTAAGCAAACCCGTCAAACCCAGCGAAGTGGGCTTCCATAAAAATCTTCATAGCGTGAACGATGGCTGGGTCCAGCATACTGTAAAATGTGATGGCCTTCAACCAACACCTCATGATGGCAGCCTGCAATGGAGAGGAACACGGTGAAGAACAAGTGAAGCGACGATGTGTAACAGAAGTGGCAAAGTAGGAGCGCTATGACGACTAGCAATCTTTAATGGCAAAGACCCAGCATCCTTTTTTTCCCAGGAGGATTGCCGTTTACATGGCGAACCGGACTTCATCTGTCCGTTATCACTTAACAGCTTTTTCCCTTCCCCCGGGACTAGTTTGTGATGGACACAACCACCCGGATGTGGGTCACCTGTCTTTGACTTTTTACTTTTTTGGCAGATTCCCGGTTTTTTGTGTTTTCTTCACTCCGGGATTCATTTTTAGGGTTAACTCCTTTTTTTCTTTCGACACTTCTTTGGAGTTAAAGTTGCTTCTCCTTTTCGACTCCCCGCAACATTGCCCTGCACGACCAGCTCCGGCCCACACTGCCACAGACCCACAGCTGTCATTTTCCACCACTTTTTACTATTGGCTACGTTACTTTGCAAAACCGCATCCGAATTAGCTTGAGACGAATCGCGCACAAAGTTCAGCTTGACTCCGCTAGATGGCAGCGCCAACCCCGGCCGAAATCGCCCAAACGAACCGCTTCTGCGTTACGGCGCTCCTCCATTTTACTGAAACATGCTAGCATTTTTTCTTCAAGGGCTGCAAACCCTTTTGCATTGTATTTTTTATTCTCCGTACCTAATTCCTCGCGTAAGAGGTCCATACGAATGTTTAAAACCACTTTATTTGCATCCTTAACTGCATTAACAATAATTTCCAAATTGCTGGGATCAATTGGTGACTTGCCCAGCAAAGAAGACACAACCGGGGAGGAGAAAGCGTTCCCGGCTACTTCATTCGTAAGCTTAAGATTAGGCTTAACACCAGAGTGTAAGGAAATCGTTTCCTCGAATACCCATCGGCGCACTTAAAATCTACGCTTAACGCTTCCAAACGATGATCCAAAGGTGTTTTTACACCCGATGAGGAAGAAACAGAGGCCGATAATGTAGCCTTTTGCAGTTGCACATGCCTTTGAGCCGATTTATACCAAGTGTACAAGATTTCCTTCACAGTTTTTTTATCGTGCAAGTCGCAAATTCCGCACAAGATTCAGCAAAATTGCATGGCCTACATTTTTTGCATGCGGGATGTTCATCAAGGGATGTTTTTTAACAAGTACAAATGGGGAAATCCCCTGAATCGATAAGTTTACAAAGTTTGTTCTTGTCCATGATGAAATTCAAATGTTGGACAAAGCGAACTTCAGAGAAAAGCAAGACACAGTTGCATGCGTCTCGGGGCTAAAAAACTGGCCGTGTAAACTTGATGAAACTCGGTGTGAGGATAGCCCTTGTCCGTACGTACATTTCAAGCCTATCCCCATGTCCGTGATATCCCGAAACAAACGTGATTTTAAAATGGATGTGCGGCATTGTTAAACACCACGACACTAACGCCTCTGGCGGCAGAAACGCTAACCTCATAGCATTGCTGGTTTAAAACTATTAAAGAGGTTTTAAAATTCGGGTAGAAAAGCAAATAGAGTCCGATTTTAGGATATACTGAAGGTAAGTATTTTACAGATAGTAAGAAACGCCCCTAGGTAAAAACACACCCAAGAAAAAATGTCCCTATGAAAAAATGCTTTCCTGTTTCGCATATCCAGGTTTGCCCCATCATAATTACACTTAAACTACTTAACTACAAATAAGGAGGAATATCCTTGTAAGTCTTCGTGGTATTCAAACCAATCAGATCCGATGAGTGCCTCGTATGAATTAATAACTTGATCTTTCGGCAAACCAGAGCAGGAAATTGTCGGAAAAAAAAGGGAAAGTCTGGATCATTAATGTCGACATATTCTACGCGGAATTTTAATTTTTTTTAAAAAATTCAATTACAATGAAATGAAAATTACAACGTACGTGGAAACGTACATGAAAAGTTGCTAAATATAAGAATTGTAAATGAAGAATTTAATAAATATGCAACAATATTCTTTTTTCATAAATTTTGTGGAACTTTTAGTCCGTCAAATTAGACCAAATTTAGGTGGAATCGTTGAATAATTCATAATAAGCTAATTTTTTTGGCACATATGTTCGTAATGGTCTTCGGTCCAACAAACTAAGTCCTAAGCTGTACGTGTTGAGCTAACGCTGCCGTCTTAGAAATATGGTGCCTGATATCGGTTTTTCCAATATATCTCGGTAACGGTTGCTCGGGCATGAAAATATGTTCTGTCCAAATACGTACAAGAGTGAAATTTTCTACAAAAAAGTTTTATTTTATTTTTTCGTAGACTGAATGATTCAGCCAATAAACGGTGCAGAAGAATGTTGAGCTAATACCACCTTCGGAAACATGCACCCAAAATAGTTTTTTTTCTCAATATAACACGAAAAATGGCACCAGAAAATGTTTAATCCGAAATTGTAGAGCATGGAATTGTCTACAAAAAAGGTTCAATTCGTTTTTGTAAATTGAGTCAATGATTGGAGAGGATACCCGGACTCCAAAGATCAAAAACCTTGGGGAGAAACCTTAGTTTTCTCGATGAACACTTTTTTTTTTGTTGAGCGCCCTAGTGCCAAAAAGACCACGGTCTTTCACCAAGCATATCTCCACCAATAATGCGGAAACAGAATTGTAAAACTCCCTCTGCTTATTTATCTACAGCAGTTTGAAAAATGTCCCAAACTGGGCCGTAGCGCTCGCAACTTCCGGTCACCATTAGTGGAAAAATCCTGTACATTTGTATTTATCATACACGGCGATAACCGTGTATATACATATGATTAACGTCCTCTTTCCAGCATAACTAAAACTATTAATTTCTCCGTTCCTATTCAATTCTAACGGCGGATGCTACGACGGGCTAGGTGCTTGTAACATCTCCGGACTCATGGTTTGCTTCGACTTTCTGATTATTTTGACTTAAAACAGCACAGTAGGGCCTCAATCCCGGAGGGAGTGAAGACGTTTTCCTATCTAAATTGTGTAGGTCTATCCAGTAAGTAAATTGTGTAGGTCTGGTCTAAGCTGCCACCACCGGTGGGTAAAGTTAAAAGCTAACGGGAGTTAAGAAATAACAATGGGCTACATGTTATTTATCAACTCTAAGCAATTAACCCACTAGAAAAACGACCAGAAGTTTTAAAAATTCTTGGTTTTATTATGACATCACAAATGAATAAGGGTGAACACTTTACATTTAAGTTTTACTAGTTTTTACACTGGCTTTACTTGAAAGCAAATACAAATTTACATTTAAATTCAAGTTTCAAAAGCAACAACTGGCTTTTAGATCAAGTACACATTTTTCGTGTAGAAAAAGAAGTTTTGGGTTTCAATCCTGAAAAACCCTCTAATTAGAACCGCAGCCGCTATGTTACAAATTAGTCCGTACAGTTATGTTTCTTCGAATCCTCAAAAAGATCAAACCGTCTGCTGTTTAGATTAAAACGTTGTTTAAAAAAAACAAGAAAGAAGTTGGTTTTTAGGAAGAGAACCACTCTAACATTATAGAAGGCAGGGGACCAGAAATGGCGATGGCTTGCCAACTATAAAATTCTCAAGACTAGAAGTAAGTTAAAATTAAACTATACATTTAGAATTGGGGGGTCCTAAAGATAAACTTTCAATTTAAACTAGTAACGCATACTGACCACTACCTTTGTCCGGCATGGCAACCTTTAGAACGGGGCATCTCCACTCCTGACCGGCTGTGACCACCTCTAGCTTGAGATTGTGAGCTGTGCTAACGGGAGGGCTGCTGGGGCTTTTTATTCTGGAGAGGGGGATTCTGGCGACCAAAGCGCGGACTCACGAGGATGCTAGGCACCTCTGATTGGCTGAGGGCCAGGGGAACAATGGAAAGTGGGAGAAGTCGGTTTAACAAAGGACTTTGGTAGAGAACATTTTGATGGAACTAAGAACTGTAGAGATGGGCCAGTTTGCATTTCCAGCATATTGACAACGTGTTTTGGCCATCAAAATTAAACTACAAGGTTATGCCTTGCAAGTATTGAAGGAAGGGGATGAAGTACAAAGCACAGTTTAACTTTGGCAATTAATAGAAGGAATACAGATCGTTTTGGCTACGGAAAGCTAGTTATATATAGTCGGATTTTGGTAGTCGTGGTCGAGTTTTTCGTTGGAGATTTCAAAACTATGTACAACAAAAATTTGTGTCCGGTAAAATGTAACTGAAGGAAATCGCTAGGTAGAGGTAGTGTCCAAGGGGCAAAAAGATTATAATGAAAAGGTTAAATAAACTAGCTCAGTATAAATGCTATAATGCATTAAAGTAAGTTAAAGTTTCTCAGCAGAGAATGATGTTTGAGATAGACGGACATTTTTCATGGTATTTTGTAATCATTCAAACAGAATAAAAAATATCGTACTATGGTGTAAGTCTGTATCCAACATATACATATGTGAGGTTAAGTATCTTAAAGGAAGACCCTCCTAATACACAACTAAGCTAGACTTTATGCCTAAAAAGAACAAGGTGAAAATAATTACAAAATGAACATCGTTTTTGTGTGTTACGGTGACCGGAAGTGTGAGTGCTACGGCTCAGTTCGGTGACTTTTTCGAATAGCTGTTGCTGAAGAACCAAAAGGAAATTTACCGTTCTGTTTTCGTAGAAAGGTACTTTAAATGAAGGGCTATTAAGCCGAAGAAACGAGAGAACGAACGAACGAACGAACGAGCGAGCGAGAGAGAGAGAGACAAAGAGAGACAGAGAGAGAGAGACCTGAAGTGTGGAGATTCAGAAAAACTGAGTGTTTTCCCCGAGGTTTTTGGAGTCCGGGTATCCTCTCCAATCCGCCAGAAGCACAGGACTTCACTACACAATATATTTCGACCAAACTTGGCCAGATAGTAGCAAGAATTTATAGGGTTGGAGAGATTCTTGATAGTAGATTCTTGATAGTAGATTCTTGATAGTAGATT
>JAHWFP010254890.1:6019-23696 GCA_023313725.1 Lithobius niger
CTAACACATTCTGTCATGCTCTGCTCATTGGCAATGGGAAAATGAATCTAAAGTAGGATAGGGGCAAAGTCGAAGTGTTTATTAGATAATAAAAAGATATGGTACTCACAACAAAATCGCAAAAAAAAAGAAAGGTGGCCTTTTGCCATTGGCATTTTAGGACCGATTTTAGCCAGTATTACAGGCTTAGTGGGAGGGTTGGCCGGGGTGTTATATGCAGTAAAAAAGCACAGAACGATGGAAAAATTCTGTTAGGAATTTGTGCACTATCACGAGTGGAAGAGTCCTGCTCGAAAAAAAAATGAATAAAAAAATGAATAAAATGAATAAATGAATAAAAAAATTTGCCACGTGGCAAAGGTCTTTACTTACGCCCACTCCGGGTGTCAACGATTTTAATGAATCATTAGCGAACTTTGATTTAAACAGACTGGTAGGAGTAAGAAAAATTCAGAAATTTAGAAGAACTTTTAGTAAAGACACACTCCCCTTAAAACTTAGGCCTATGGGTGAAAACAGAATCGTAAACTTGCAAGATTTCCACCAGGGAACCGCTGGATAGCCTATTCCACGATTTCGTGCCAACCCTGTTATTTCGATAGTTCTGGCAACATGCGTCCTTCCCGGTCTGTGGTTAACTACTTGGAACCGGGAATTAAATGCAATTACGAATGTAAGGAAAACTTTGATCAAATTTTGTGTTGTCACTTTTGCCTCTTTTTCGTAAGTGCCTTCTCTAAGGCATGTAATATTCTGAAGCTGATTTAGATAGGATGAGATGAGTCAAAACTGAAAATAAACGACTTCTGTATGTACATCTTCAAGCTCCTGTACTGTGATGGGCAATTTTTTTTCTATTTCGTAAAGATTATCGGAAGTGGTTTTGTTGAAGGCTCGCCCATTATTTAAGCAATGAAAAAGGCTTTCGTTCAATTTTTATCTAGCAACGAGTGCTACGCTCGTATTACTGCAGCACAACATTGCTTTAAGAATTAAAGCGTAACTTGTACCTATGATAATTGAAAGAGGACCGGAACTAAGGAACTAGTCACCTACTTTATGCAAAAGGCTTTTCTTGCTGCCACTGATTATCATGAAAAAACACGATGCCCTATTTATGGGCACATGATCAATGCGACAACATACATTTACAGTTACTTGCCCCTATGCTACTCAGTAAAGTTAAATTAGGGGAACGTTTTAGTTGTCTATCGATCGAATTACTGCAAGTACAGAGAAAATTGTTTTAACAGTTGCTAGTTATTAAAGGTCTAGCTTCTTTGGTCACTTGCGATGTCGTTTACAACGGCCTTTAACCACTGGATGCTGTACAGCAGCGGTTGGGTTGATCCAGTACGGCTTCGTCTTATACGCCTGAACACTGAGCGGCGCTGTTAGGTGACATTGTAATTACGCTGTTAGTTTCCGGTCTTATTTGTCCATCATCAAGTGTTAAATTCTGAATGGGTGGATCAATTTGCACTTCCTTTGGGTTGGTTGGTTCGGTGAAACTGATGCCTGATCTTCGTTTGTTAGATTTTGACTGTTTAATTAGTGTATCAGGGGGGTTAACGTCTTGAATGAGTAGTTGTTCAACGTGTCTTCTAAGAGTAACTCCATTCTCAGCTCTAACTTCGAATTGTGAGTAACTCGGCTCTTTCGAGACCTTTGCAGGCAACCATTTTCTACCAACGATGTGTGAGTAATTCAGTGGGATTTGGAAGGAATAAATCTAACTTACTTTTCATCTGCCGACCTAAAAATAATTTGCTAGGTTTTTGCAATGTTGTAACATTTGGGGTGATTCTGGCAGATGTTAGGCAGTTATTAATTGCTTGCTTAATAGTACTCCCCTCTGCCCTTTCAGCACTTTCAGCTCTTTGGCCGTTTCAAAATGGTGCATAAACTGGACCAGTAATAAGCCAAATGCTATTTCGTGCCAAATAGTTCTTAAATTCGTGAGTCATCCACTGAGGCCCATTGTTCGGTATGAGCATAGAACTTAGCCCAAAAGAAATCATACACTCGTCAAAATTTCTGTAACTTTCTTAGAAGTTCTGGTCTTCATTAATTTACTAACAGAATAGGTTGAGTAAGTGTCAACCATAAGAAGAAACATGTACCGATCTGTTGGGCCAACAAAATCTGCATGGATCCTTTTCGTTTGTTTTTAAAGGGTACTGTTAGTTATGTTTGGGCCCAGAAGGTTGTGTATCTTTGTCCTGCTGACAAGCGTAACAAGTTTTCACTTTCTTTTCGAGCAGCTCGTCGATCTTAGGACCACCATTTAGATCTGGCTAAGCCTTTAAGTTTAATATTACCGCAGTGGTTACTTGCGCACTTGTTTACAGAACTGCAGGGGCATGATGACATGGCACCACCAAAAAAAGCGTGTTACACTCCCGTGAAATTTCGTTCCCGTGAATAAAATAAGGCTGTAAGTCAGGGTCGCTAACTTTTTCAAGACAGCAAGACTTTCAACACCTTAGAGAGAACAGTATCTTTTTTAATAGCTAAAGCTAGTGTTTTACTTGAATCGGAAGTGTATCTACTGTCGGTGCTGCCAGACCATGATAATGCTCTGTTTTTGTCTTTGTACATTTCTGTGCAGGGTAAGGGGAGATGTGATAAAGCGTCGGCCATTAAATTGGCCTTCCCCGCTATATGCACGAATGCATAATGATATCCATTCGACATAAGCGCACAGCGTTGAACTCTGGTAATGGCCATCTGAGGAATGCCACTTTTTTGCCAAAAATCAAGAGCAGTGCTTTTTTTATCGGATTGCAATTTCCCAGAAAACACTCAGGGCTTTACGATCAAAATGTGAATACGCTTGCTCCGCAGGTATTAGCTTATGGGAAGTAAAAGCTATTGGCCTATTGCAACTGTTCGGCATCACATGCACCAGGCAACTTCCGATTCCGAAAGGGGGACACGTCAAGTTTAGCATTTTAGTGCATGAGGTTTTTAGACTGCACAAACAGTTTCTTGATGGTATCCACAGATTTACTTCTTCCAGTGTTCCATTCCCATTTAGCCTTTGGGCTCAAAAGCCTTGCAATAGGGAGAAAACTTGAGCAAGGTTAGGTAAATATTTGGAGTGTAGATTGATAAACCCCCAAAAAACTTTGCAATTCAAAAATATTTGTTGGATTATGGGCATTGACAGTAGCATTCACTGCACTGACAGTGTATGCATGCCCTCTTATCGATCATGTGACCCAAATATATCAAACTAGGCTGTGCCAGTTTGCATTTCTTGATCTCAAGGCATATTCTTGAGCCTCGTAGTGCTGTTCATTTAAAGCAATCCACACAAAACCAAAACTGATACAGAGAAGCTGCCAAGTTTTCAAAAAGGGTTGGCCTTTGAAAGTAGTGATATTATTTAACCAGTGAAAGGCCGCCAAGGATAATCCTATTAGCCAAGTTAATCGCACCGAATAATACTTTGGACGTTAAATGAAAACTAGAAGTTTTCATTTTACGGCCAAAGTATTATTAAGTGGGATTAACTTGGCTAATAGCATAAACCTTGACGGACTTTCCCTGGGTAAATGATATCACTACTGCAAAGGTCGACCCTTTTTGGAAACTTGGCAGCTTCTCTTATACCAGTTTTGGTTTTGGGTGGATATCATAATTCATTGACCTGTGAATACAAAGAATCCTACGGTTTAATCGTTACCTATACCTTTTTTGTTTGGAGGTATTTTATTTGCATACATTTTCTCGTTCATAATTTCCACATTTGCTATTGCCCAGTTAGCCAAATCGACACGGTTTGGTTTATTATATGCCCATGTTTCAAATGCTTAAGTTTGTTCAATCCCATTTTTTGAGTGCACTGGCTAACAAACGCTGATTTTCGTTCGCTTCACTCACTTAATCAGCGCATCCCCCTTCAGTTGCTCCTCCCGATGTTAATTTTAATCATGCAGTGAAGCTGGAATTAATCAATCACAATTAATCTCATCTATTTGGCCCATCGTCTACTTAGCGGCATCACACTATAGCACATGTCTACTGTAACCATCAAACTCCGCACATTACTGAGACATTCTTATTTGAAAAAATTTACTTTTTCTTACTTGACTGGACCCTATGCTCACTATCTGCATTGTGTTTCAAATTTTCCTGGTTAACTATACTATACAATTTATACTAGACTGTAAATATAAGGTGGTCCACAAGAAACTGACGACTCCTCAGAACCAGGAGTGGACAGAAATCAAATCTAATGAGACGGGAATATTTCTGTCCTCTCCTGGCTTTGAGGGGTGCTAACTAGAAAGTTGGACTCAGAAATGTTGGGTCGGCAGTTTTTTGTGGACCACCCTGTACTATAGTATTGTACTATAGTATTAAACTATAGCATTGTAGTACTATAGTATTATGGTATATTATAACTACTATAGTAACTATACTATAGAATTCACTGATCACATATTATTTCACTTTTCAAATCACATCACATAATATAAAACTCACTGAACGGTATCTAACCAGCAACCATGGCGAGTTTATTTACGGTGTCATTGATTTATTGGGTTTATTATAGAGTGCCCTGGCCAGAAGCAAACAGTTAAATAATTGTAAGAATAGTTATTTTGTTAAAACTCGTGAATTGTTGGGGTATACATAAGTACTGAAATGGTGCACATATAACACTTAAACAAGTTATAACAAACTCTTGGATAACAATATAAACAATGGTTACAATAATAGTTTTATATTTACGCGCAACTTCAGGGCCACGTGCTTCTAGCTGCAACTCCCATTTTATAAAAAGGCACTCCCCGTACTACTGTTTACCAAAATTTAGATATGCAAATTCTTCCTAACGATCTGTAGACGTGTTTTTATACCCTATGATAATTAACATGGGAGCTCTGACCGTAGCTAGTAGTTGTTGCTAGCTATCTAGCTGCTAGCTAGCCAGTAACAGAAATCAACATTATTGAGAGCACGGTTTCTCCCCAAAGGACACCTTTCCGAACTTAAATGTTTTGGTATTCTTCTTTACTGGACCCAAAACACCTGATTCCAACTATTTCCAAAGATTTCTACAGCATGGGGGATTTACCAGTATGCTGAAATCATGTATAAGCTCATTACAGTAAAAGACACAGGAGTGCTAGTAAGACAACAATTACACTCTGAACAATTAAGCTCCAAAAACAAATCTACTTGGCGGCGACACACTTGCGTATGTCTAGATATCATATTCACTCCCCCTTGCCTCTAACCAAAATGTCGTCGTAAAACAGCTGGCATTTGGGGATACTGGCTTTAAGCCCAACCATCAGACGTAACAAATCTATGGGATGCTACCCAGACCAAGATGGACCCTTGACCATTTGAAAAGCCCTAATGGAGTGTTCATTATCAAAATTTCTTGTGCACTAGGATTAAGCTCAATTTAGAGGAAAGTAACCTGGAGGTCAACAAGGCTAAACATGTCATAGCCTGCTAGTAAAAAATTCAGGCTAGTAGTCTACTTCTAGTGAGTTGTGCTATAATCACCTACCACTATAATCTGTCCTTAGCCTTATGGACTACAACGATCGGTGCAGCCCATTCGCTAGGTTTGACAGGCTCTGAAATACCTAAGGCTATGAGAAGTTTTGTTTCTTCATTGACTCGTCTTTGCACGCCAGTAGCACGGGACGAACTTTTCTCTAAATTGGTTTAGCATCCGACTTAAAGCTAAAACTTAGCTTTGTAACCTTTGAACCTCCTCCAGGTCAGGCAAAAAAGTTCAGGAAACTTAGCCTCGATTTCTTTGGTGTTTACACTTGATTGAACTTTCTTGGAAAATTTGATTTTATAATTTTGCAATGAATCAAGTCCTTACCCAATAATGCAGGACGTTTGCTAGTTGCCACTAATGTATCATGAACTCAGTTTGATTCCGATTTTTACTTTAAGGTTAATGATACCCAAAACTTTTTCACCTGAACTGTCAAGCAGTTTCATAGCTATTGCATATGGTGTTAGTGTACAATTCTGGAAATCTCATACCAAGATATCGGGATAATTTGTTCCATCACAGTTGCTATCAACTTCAAATTATAGCCAAATATCATTTACTACATAGGTCTACTCTAAAAGCCATTTGTCTGCTTTCTTATACTCCATTGTGGGTGTCAAATTCATGCCGAGTTTGAGAAATAATCGCTCGACAACTCACGCTCAGATTTGAATTTTAGTTTCAGAATGAGAAATTTCAGTTTCTGACCCCATTACGCACTGCAGCTTGTTAATTTTTTTGTTACCGTATTTAAATTTAGATTTCTTGTGAGTTGGCTTGACAAAGGGTTTCACAGGCGCAGCTACTCGGTTTTTTTCGTTGCTAGATTTTTTGTGACACACAGCTTTTAAGGGACCCTTTTTGTGACAATGTCCACACGAATACTCTGTACATTTATTTACACCTTGAGCGGATATGTCCGGAATTTCCGCAACAGAAGCAATGGATATCCGAACCAGGTTTTAATTTAAAACACGAAACTTCCGTTTTATGTCTTTTGACCAAATTTGTTGAAACAGTACCGCTCTGCCGTATTTCAAACTGTTCTACTTCTGCGGATTCAAGTGACAATGCAAGTTTAGTACATACCTTAAGTGCAAGTGTTTTCTTAAGTAATTTGCATTGTACGATTTCACTACAAACTCCGCCCACCAGGCGTTCGCGGATCATTTCCTTGTTCACTTTTGTGCAAGCATCAAAATCGCAGAATTTAGTTTTTTCTTTAACACGGAAATGAACTCTCCTAAATTTTCACTCAGTTGCTGGTTGCATCTAAAAAATGTACACGCCTAACAACCACACTGGGGCGTCGTTCATAGTTATCTAAAACTGGTTTAACAAGTGAATCCTAAGTGGTTGCAGTAGAATCTGCAGGTGACAAAATATTCAAACTCCGATTGAAAATTTCGCTCGCCATTAATATATCAATGCGATTAGCATCAGGAATTTTTTTAACTTTAAAAAAAATTGAGCAGTTGACTGTATTTATTCCAGGTGACCCATTCCGCATCAATGCGTTTGAATAAACCACTAGGTTTCAGAACAGCTGTTATTTAACCGAAATCAGAAGAGAAAAAATTGATGCCAACAAACTTAATTCCTTAAACCAAAATGAATGAACCCATCAAAGTTAAGTCCTTTCTTAACTACAAATGAAAAAATATTTAAATTTTCCACCAAAGGTTAACGAAATTACCAACGCAGCTAAGTCCTTTCTTAACTAGTCTAATTAAATTAATAACTTAATTTAATACAATTCGGTTTTGCCCACCCGAATTCCAGTTTAAATTTAACAAGCAGCTTTCCCAAAAAATAATTTTTACTAGCCCACTAAAAATTTATATCACGTTCAACAACTAACCAGTTTGGTGATTTTCAACGTGTATTTATACTAACAAAAGTTTTGCTAATACACCAACACGAGGGATTTTCGTACAACACATTCAAGCATGAATTTGAGCACGACAAAATAAATATAGTTAACAAGGATGTCAGTTTAAACATCGGACAACCAAACATAATCATGTGCATTGCAATTACCTGCATTAAAGGACTAATTTGACTGCGTTCTTTAAACACTGGACTTCCCCTTACTAGTATGGGGGTATGCCAATGCTCTCGTGTCAAAAGAGACATCACCGTGAAAAGATTATTCATTGAATGCAAGTGCACACATGATTAACAAGATAGCAATTACACAAAATTATTAAACAAAATTCCGACCTAAACTAGAACTAGCCAGAATCATCCCAAGCAATACAACACATTAACAATCAAAATTAGAAAAAAATAAATCCACACGAAACCCATTCTATCTGCCAAAATAAAAAATTTTGCTTACCAATGACCCAAGCAGGAGTCAAAGGGAGGTAAGGGAATTTTAATTTTAAAAATCTAATTAAAGTTTATCACGTCCCAATTGTTAAATCTAAATGTATGAGTAGGCCTGGTGGCCGAGTAGCTTATACTATTTCACTTTCTAATAGGATTGAGTAATGGAGGGCAAATGACATTGCTTATTGAATAGCAGTTAGATTTATACAAGTGGGTGGCATGTGACTATCTACTCCAACTAGTCTACAAGGGGTGTTCGTGAAGCATCAAAGTGCATTCTCAGATGACGTCACTATATGAAGCATTAGTATCTGACATAGTTGGCATTGTGGCAACATCCATCACAGAAACAAACAAGTTTGTCGAGCAGAGGGAGACTTTTTGACAGTTACAATTTTGTATTTTCACCACTGGGAACTTGGGCCAAAAACCACAAAAAAGATTGTCCCTTATTCATCACTAAATCAGCGCTGGATTCAATAGAATGGGTCTAACCAGAAGTGGACAAGGACTTAATATCAGATGTATTCTTGCAGAAATGTTACTACCCGTACAAGTAGATTCTGTCAATGGACATATTTGATGAACGGGAATTACCTTACAAAGACACGTTCTACTCTACGTGCCAAAGCTCTCTGAAGAAGAGTGCAATCGTGCCACATACATATGCACTTTACAAGGGAGAAAGTTTTCAAATCTTATTATGAGTATACCAAATGGTTGACGGGTATCTACTGGCACATCTTTTTGACTTTCAGGGAGACCCGTTTGTTGAACAATGGCATAGATCCATATTGCGTTTTCACACATAGATTTAGTTTGGCCGCTGCACTGAAGTAAACCGAAGTAAAACTGGGTCTCTTCACTCATGATGGAAAATACAACTTTATCACTTCGGGTATCAGGGGAGGAATGACTTTTATAGGGAATAGATACTCGACCGTCAACAACAACTCCCTATCAGACACTTGCGACAATCATCTAGATAGCCTGTACTTGGTATATTTAGACACAAACAACCTCTATGGGTTGGCAATGAAGGTGTACCTTCCGTACGATCTATTCATCTGGTTGACGAAGAAAGCAATTCTGAAATTCAGCTTATCCTTGGACAAAAAAAGTTTCAGAATTTGTCTAAATCTTGGAAGTGGACTTGGACTACCCCTCCAAGCTTCACGATGAGCACAACGACAGACAGTTGAAGATAAGGCCAAACTTCGTTGTCATTTTACATGAAAGATATTGCTTAGAAGATATTGCTCCACTTCAAAGCTCACTACCAACCAGCTACCGAAGAAAAACCATTCATTTTAGAAAAACAATTCATTACAGGGAATTTATAGTTCTACTTGAAGCACGGTTTGATTCTTAAAGGCATCCACAGAATTTTCAAGTTACATCAAAAGCAATGGTTAACACCGAGCTAGACTTTAACGCAGAGAGCATCAAATTGCAACAACGATCTTTGAGGAAGATTTTTTTTTAACTCAAGAACAACTCGTTATTTGGAAAAACTCTGGAAAACAAATTGCATTATCTAACCATGAAACTGTGTTACCAGTCCAAACAAGTTAGTGAAATACAACACTATTTCAAGATTCTTGTGGATTCTTTCAAGATTCTCAATGAAAAACTAATACAGGCAATCTTGAGAGTCACAATGTCATGTGCAACTTACCAACCTAAAATTGATTTCACCATCGTAGGACTTCCCAAGCTTGTCATGTACGAACTTCACAACAACTTCATGCGTCAGAAGTATGTAAATCATGCATGCTTGCTTTTCACTGACACCAACAGAGTCTTTTACGAGGTGGAGATTGAGAGCATGGTGGAGATTGAGAGCATATAGAAATAAAACTAAAAAAGTATCACCAGGACACATAAAGGTTCCAAAAAAGACCCTATAACGCCGGTTGCAATTGGAAACAAAACTACAACAAAATAGCACTCTGCCAGATAGACAACGGAGTATTAGAAATTGTTGGTGGTACAAAACACTGACTCAATTTGACCCATGACCTTAAGCTAGTGACACGACTGACCCCCGATATTGATCCAGTTTGACCCTGCTGGAGTGGGAATAACAGTAGGTCACAAAAAGGCAGCAAAAGTAATTCCAAAATGGGTCAAAGGTCAAACCAGGCTGAGGTCAGTGGGACGTGGCTCAATATCGCTTTGTACACTACTCCCCCCAAATCTGCCTGTGGCCCCATCCCGTAGCATAGTAAGTTACTCTCTACTCTGGCATGTGGGGGAAAATTAGACATTATTAACTTTGTATCCAATATTCAACACTTGATGTACTATAGAGACAGTTAAAATTTAAAAGCTGTTTAGGTATTTAACAAAGCTGTACAGGTAGTTCCACGTCATAACGCCGCGGGAATAACGCCGGTTAAGTAAAAATTCCGTTGCATGGACAACACTGCATGTGTAAAACGCCACACATGTTAAGGCCGTACACATTAACGACATACTGCCAATAATGTCGCAAGCAATAATGCTGTAACAATGGTTTGGTGGTCGATTTACCAAGCTAGGACGACAAAGTTATCGGCGGCACAGATTATTGGGGATTTGTGGGGGAGGAGAAAGCAAATGGTGATGGGGGATTGGGCGTATCAGCTTGCGACATAAAGAGAGGGGGTGTACGTTACACTGCAAATGTGCTGCTTGTCATTGTAAGTTATAAGCTATGACTCGCAAATAGTCAATGGCCAATAGCTAAATAGCAAATTCTCAATTACGGTGCAGTTGTCCTGGTTGTTACTGTGCCACATATTACAAAAAGGTCAAACAATCCCCTAAGCTAGATCTTATCATATATAATAATAATAATAATAACGTTTACCACGGAGTGGAAGGGCGGCAGAAGGGGTGTGAGACCACTTACTCTGCTCCTGCGATAGAAGAATAAAAGAAAAAAAGAAAGGAGTAAAGAAAAAGAGTTACAGGGAAGAAAGTAGAGGGCGTTTCAGAAATTTGTGTAAGGGTTCCTTGCGTAGTTTTGAGTTGAAACCAGAAAGAGTTGGTGCACCAACAGTGTCACTGCTCAGAGCATTCCAAATGGGAATAATGCGAACGGAGAAAAAATTTCTGCGGCAATTCCTGTGGGAGGTAGGAAACACTAGTTTCCAGTCGTGGCCACGTGTATTAATAGCCTGAGGAGCTAGATCAAAAAATGGTAGATCAACCCTGAAAAGCCCACGGAGAATCCTGTAGACGAGGATGAGGTCAACCCTCAATCTACGAAGTTCAAGGAGTTCAAGGCCGGATTTTTCCAACCGTTCTGCATAACTAAGCTCTCTGAATCCCGGCAAGTTCTTCGTAAACCGACGTTGTACTCGTTCGACGCGGTCGATGTCCCCTATAAGGTACGGCGACCAAACCGGGGTAGCGTACTCAAGAATGGGCCGTACGTAGACCCTGAACGCCCAAACCTTAGTCGGGACATCCCCAGAGGTAAAACTCTGTAACTCCTGTATCTGTAACTCCTGTCAAAATTTAAAACATGTAAAAGGGGGGGGGGGATAAAAATTTGAATGACAAATACGCTTGCAATTGAAAGTTGTGGGCTATACCCACAAATAGTCAATGGTGTGTCATTCTCTAAAATCACGAACTATACTGCTTGTATGCGTTTGTCAGTGTCTGTACTTCCTACGGGCGATGGGCATTTCAGCTAGATACTGCTTTTTTTTAAGTTCATTAAGACTTTGTTCGAACTTCACTACATCAATCAACTTCCATAGTGAAGGGTGGCAGGCGTAGAGCATAAAAGAGAATCTCTGATGCCATCCCTCAACAGCATTGTTGGTTTTCCAAATATCACTTAAAACAGCCTCATAACAATTCCACAATGAAAGTTTGAATTTGTTTTCCCTTCGTTGCCTTCTGCCTCTCGTCGGCCTTCCAATCCATGTGTCATCAAAACGGTCAAAGATCAAAAGGTTCTTTCATTGGTTTGGGGAAATGGCTGTCAAGAAGTTTTTCAAACACTCGTATGACGGCTGCCTCTGGAATGAAAGCATGAGACGGCAGCAAGCAAAGCTGCAAAGCATACCTTTCTTCGTAATTCGTTCTGATATCATTATGTTGCTGAATGTGTCGCTATACACATTGAGTAAAATGAAAGAAACAGCTTCGAGTTTCTGTGCCAGTGAAAGTGACCTGAAATGCATTAATTGCAGCTTCTTTGAAATCTGTCATAGTGGTCTCTGGTGCGAGACCTGGATGTAGACAGTAGACTGCGTTCAATACACGTGCGTACGTTAAGTTTCGGTTATCAGGTAGAAGCGCAAACACTGTTGGCAAAACATTGTAAAATTTGATATCATGCAGCCTATACACTTGTAAAAAGAGCGGTGGTGTCGTTTTAAATGTGCCATTTGTGTACTACTTTTTTTATCTCCACAATAATAATTCTAGATTACGCTGTCGGTCGACCCAGGATCACCATCAAACAGTAGGAACGGATATCCACTTATAGACAAAGTGTAAACTGCCAGTATTTCGAGTTCCATTAAACTGGTGGGGGTGGGTAAGGCACCGCACGCTATTCTCCTACGTCTTTGTGTTGTACGCTTCATGGCCAGAATGGAAGGTAACTTAGCCATTACAGACAATGAAACGTTTCAGTAACTCGTGCAATAATCTGCTGAGGTGGCTGAACTTGACTCGCAGCATTATTGTGGATTTGTGACAAAACTGCACGGCCTTCTAACTCTACCGGGTCTGCCAGATGATTGTGATTGCCAGATTCCCAGGTAACTTTCTCGTTGTATGAACCCATGTTGAATTCTGTGCATTTCTACGTAGTTTTGTTTAATCAGTCATCTGTCAACGGTGTATCGACGGTGTGTCAACGGTGTGTCAACGGTGTGTCAACGGTGCTTTCAACATAGCGAAACATCGTACTATAAAGAAAAAAAATCAGTCGTCACCCCTGCCTGATTCCTTTTCGCTTTAATACCAAATAGGTTCTTACCTTGATAACTTGTTCAAATGTGCATAAAAAATAATTTAAAAAATAACCCTCCCTAGATGTTCGTTGTAAAACTCCGTCGCCAAAACCACAAACGACTAAAAGGGAAGGGAGGGAAGCGATGACCACATGACCAAGACCAAGTGAACACGTAACGAAAAAAACCCAGAGGATTGAAGAAGAGAGAAAAACGTTATTTTTTAATGTCTTATGAATGTCTTAGTGTTTATTTAATTTTATTGATTATTAAACCAACCACTAAGGAGAAGAGTGGTGGAGCCCGCAATCAACAATCAGAGGGGAGGGACACAAAAACGAAAAACGTTTTAACCAACGTTGTCAACTCTTCTCTTGCGATTTAAAAAATTTTTTTTAGAAGTTAGGAGATATATAAGATCAGATCTAGATTTGAAGATTGTTTGGCATTTTTGTAAGATGTGGTGCAGTTACAACCAGGACAACTGCATTGTAACTGAGGTTGACTATTTGACTTTTGCCGTTGACTATTTGTGATTCATAGCCTACAACTTTTGATTACAAGCAGCATATTTGTAGTGTAACTTTCATCCCCCCCCCTCCATTACGTCGCAATCTGATATGCCTGTTCCCTAATAACCTTTTGCTTTCCTTTCCCCCCACCCATTCCCAATAATCTGTGCCGCCGATTACTTTGTCATACTAGCTTGGTAAATCTACCACCGAACCATTGCTACGGCATTATTGGCAGTATGGCGTTATTGTGTATGGCATGAACACGTGCGGCGTTTTACACGTGCAGTGTTATTCATGTGACAGCATGTTTACTTATGGCGTTATTACCGCAGTATATTGTCGCAAGGCGATATTCCCGCAGCGATATGACGTCATACCCTGCAGACTGCTATATAGAGCCAAACCTTACTTTAGTGAGTCTGGGAGAGAGTCGACTGGTTCAGCGGCATTTTGATCTTTCCAAGCGACCAGCTGTTTTTCCGTCATTTTGTGCTGGCTTTGAGAAATCACATTTGGAGATTTCCTTGTGTTAGCTCTAGGAATTTTTGCCCCAATGTTGCTGATTGTGCTCACTGCCCTTGGAAAACGTTTCACTTTATCCTGACTCTCATGTCGTTCTCGTAGAGCTTCTGCTTTCGTTTGAGCTTTAACGGGAAAAGAAAAGCTATAATTAAAACTTTATAAGAAATGCTCAACCCTCTAGATCTAAACTTACTTGTTGTTAATTAGATACTAGAATTAATGTTAAGAGGAATTCGATGTGAATAGTGTTAGTACTGAAGCCTCACGAATATTTAAAACACCTGCTTTAATTAGATGATGCATACTAAACCGAAGGAAAAAGAACACATATGTTTAGGTGGCAAAGGGGAAATTCAAACTTTTTTTATTTTAGGTATTAAAAATGTAATACCTAAGGTATAATAAATGTGTAGGTTTATTGTAAATCGCAAGAC
Source organism: Lithobius niger (assembly GCA_023313725.1). Classification (NCBI taxonomy): domain Eukaryota; kingdom Metazoa; phylum Arthropoda; class Chilopoda; order Lithobiomorpha; family Lithobiidae; genus Lithobius; species Lithobius niger. The sequence goes on from JAHWFP010254890.1 coordinate 20,325, forward strand.
AAAACATATCCAGTAGGTTTTTTTAAAAATTTAGAAAAAATTGACCAGTTAAATAGCATAAAATATGCAAATTAGGGTCATATGGAAATCACGTATAACTGCCTTAATTTTTGCAATTTTTCCATCAAACTAGTACCAAAATTAGAAAATCATGTAAGGAGGACAACTAACGAACGTTACCCATATAAAAAGAATTCTGTGTAAGGTATATTTAAGCGAAACCCCAAATTAGAGTAAATTTTATCAGTTTTTTTGCATGTTTGATGGTACAGTGTAAAAAACTGTACCATCAAACTTTTTTTTTCCAAATTTTTTTTGATTAGTTGTCCTCGTGTATATGCAGGGCACATTCCTGCCAAAAATCATAAAGATTGAACCAAAATCTAAACCGTTTTACTCGATTTACTCGATTTACTGCCAACATATGTGAAAAAATTCACTTTCGGCAATTCAAGTTTAAAGATAAAAGAGTATCTTTCCTACCTGAAAAATAGACTTAATTGTCGCCTCGGCCATACACGTGGCCTTCTTTCTCGCTCTTATTGTCATGAAACCCTTTTTTTTATCGCTCTCATTAGTTTCCTTTTCTTTTTGGTTGTCTCACCAGACTTTCTGTCAGCATGGTACACTCTAACCGCGCCGCGCCGTTTTAAAGCCAACTCTGTTTTCCTTAACGGAAATATTCATACCTGCCAAAACATTGTGTATTGCTGAAGCCCCATCGTTATAATGACACACAGCTTGAGCTGTAGCTTAAAAAACAATATCTGAGCCTACGAACTTTTCTTTAGGGCAATATTTCCAGATGAGCTGGTTTAGAGACCCATTTACGTTTTGCGAGTCGCCGTCAAGGCACCTTGACAGCAACTCTGTAGGCAACTAAAGCTTGGTAACCGAAGGCTTCGTTCAGAACACGTTTGTGCTTGAAACTACTAAGAAAACTGCGTTTTTGTACGTAAAACAGACAGAGTCTCTAAACCGCTCATTTCCGGTTCTACTTCCGGTAAACAAGTACGCTGCACTGCTTTACTAAATATTTAATAATAAAAAAATAACTATTAGAGATTTTAAAAATCGGTTTTCACAAAGAGAGAAATATTCCAGGTATTTTTTCAACTAAAAAAAGAAAAAAGTATTTTTTGACATTGAATTACCCCTTTGCCACCTTAAGAAGAGCTAAACCCAATTGCGAGCCAAAGTAAGCAGTGCCTGACTGCTTTCATGTGACATACTAAATACACATACGTTAAGAGCTAAACCTAATTCTGAGCTTAAGTGTTGAATGGCTGCTTTCATGTGATGTAATAAATTCTCTTTGTAGGAAACTCGTGACTGGTGAATCATAAAGACTGCAAATTTCACTGGAATGTGTGTGCACTGGTGCAAATTTCACCCTCAGTGAAAATTACAGGATGCAGGTAATTACGTAGTGGTTTTGATGGACTACCACCCACCGTTACCGACCAGTAAACCATGATGGCATAACCGGTGTTATTCCGCATTTTGACAAAATCTGGGTATAAATGAATTATCTACAATTCCAATTAAATTTGGTTTAATTTAACTGCTCTATTCATTTAGGTCCAAGCAAGGATTATGTCTGCTTTCACAGGAATCTAGCATACTATCTAAAGCAAGGAATGGCGATGACTAGAATTACCAAAGGGATCAAATTTACAGAATGAGTGTTGCTTAAGCCTTTTATTGATTACAACACTCACAAGAGGAAAGTTGCTCCGATGGAGTTTGAAAAGAATATGTTCAATTTTTTTAGTAACTCCATTTTCGGTCAGAGCATGGATAATGTAATAAACATTAAACTAACTGTTGACGGGGCTAAAGCATTAATGGTTATTAATTTACCCTCATTAGGTCATTTTGACGTATTGAGTCCCGACTTGGTTCTGTTTATGATGCAAAAACTAAGGATGACCTTAGATAGACCCGTACATTTTGGGCTCTATCTTTTGGAACAGCCACAAAACATGTAATGTTAATTAATTTTAAGAAAGAACGATATGAGGACAGGTGACACCTTCTATTGCCCGCTACAGACACCGAACATTTACGTAGACATGAAAACCTCTTAGTATTTGTTTGACACCAGCAACTATCCTAGGGACCATTTTTTGTATAGTGAACCTAACAAGAAAGTATTGAGAACCTTTACAGACGATACGGGTGAGAAACCTCTTTCAGAATTTTTAGATCCGAGATCAAATATGTATTCCTTTCGAGTGTGTGAGAGCTGGTGAAAAGGTAGGTATATGCAATTCGAAGGAATGTTTTGAAAGTTGTTGTCATGTCCAAAGACTATTTAACTGGCTTGTGTGAACAAAGCAACTTTTCCTACAAACAGATGTCCATTAGAAGTTCCAAACACGAGTTGGTTACTGTATTACAAAAATGGTAGCCTTGCCCGTTACAAAACGAAATGTCATGTGTTAGATGGTTTCAACGCACTTACATATTTTCATTACGCCCTTAGTTCATCCCTTTCAATCGTACCATTTTGACTTTGTAAATAGTTTAGCTGACCGTGAAAAACTGTCATAAATATGGTGGCTGACTCTGAACTCAGCGTCGATTGAGTAAACACAATAAGGAAGTTTTCAGTATATCTTGTCTCAAATTACTCCCACATTGTCGAATTAGTGGTTCCCATTAAGTGATGCTTTCCATCCGCAGTATTTGGATGAGGGTCAAACTACATTTATTCAAATAATCATTCAGGTAAATCATTCTATTAGCTTCCTTCTTCAAAAAGTAGAAAGGATAGAAGAAAAGTGCAGCATGGTGTTCTAAAGACGTCATAGCTCGTATTAGCTTACGTTTTAGGTGAAAATGAACGAAAAAGAGTTTTCATAATTATTATGACTTAATTAACCGAACTGACACCCTTCTATTATTTTTGATTACCTTGGTCAGGTGTTTTAACGTGTATAGACACGTTAGGGCCAGTTGGGAAATCTAAACGTACAGTATTGTGAGCCTCGGCCAACATGGGTCAACCTATGGGCACTGTCACCTTGGTTTGTGACGTCACTTCCGGTTGGTCATGTGACCTGTGATGTCACTTGCGGTGAAGACATGTACGCCTTTACACTACTGTTACAATCGAAACAAGCAAAGTTTTACAGGTCTTAACAATATGCATAGGTTCTTAGATAACATAAAATCTTGAAAAGGTGAGGGTGTTTGTTTGCCATTAAAAACCCTTCATTTTACTCTTTGTCACTGAGTACAAACGGTAAAGTAGCAGCAGAAGCAGATAAAGGAAAAACAAAGGGTCACTGGATCCATGATCTGGTTAAAGGGAAAGAATGGGAAAAGGGAGAAGAAATAAAAAGGTAAAAAGGAGGAAAGGGAAAA
>JAHWFP010254890.1:23706-40369 GCA_023313725.1 Lithobius niger
GGGAAAAGGGAGAAGAAATAAAAAGGTAAAAAGGAGGAAAGGGAAAAGAATCACTATTCAACTTGACCGTTCTTGCCATTTTAACAATGCAAACTGGTTAGCTATCTACGACATTGTTTTGTAAATGAGTAGATTACTGTACTTCGTGATATTAACTATACAAATAGTCAAGATTCAAGTTTTTTAGAACTTAATTCTCAGTTCGTATTCACCGCACATCTAGGGGGTCTACGCAGCCAATGCTTACATATGAGGCACTGGTAGCCATTGTTAGTAGCACCAGCCATAGTGAGTACCGGGGTCCAACTTGTTAGGTTGTGCTGGGACAACGGATTCCTGCGAGGAATTACCTTATCAGCAACTTCTCATGCACACAAAGCGGATCTAACTGATTTGAACAGGTGGACTCCCCATTTCAGCTGTGTTCACATGTCGTATACAAAATGAGAAAGTACACCACGAAATGTTGGCTTCGAAGTGCACCTTGCTTTCATGTAACAGCTTGTTACAAGACGAAATCCTTTTTCCATTCACTTTGATCTCTCGTTAATGAGTGTTTCAGTACGAGTTAAGAGACAAAATTAACGCCACGTTGAAATTTTTAATTATTTCTTGCTTTGAGCTGTGGCATAAACACATCCTGAAACCTTTTTTCCAGCTCTGGTCAAGCTAGTAGGGCACCCACCTTTCCTTCTGTGCCATTCATTCACTTAGTTTTATTTATGTTTACCTTTCGCTTCAAGAATTTTTCTCCACTCATCTTGTCTTTTGTTGTTCCAATCCTTAAAACAATTCAGAATGTAGTTTTTTAGTTAAAGCGTATTTGTCAAAAAATACGTAAATTTACAAGAATAAGAGGTAGTGAACAATACCTGTGGGGCTAGAAAATTAAGAAACTTTCCATATGATTTGTACTCCAGTAATAAATCTTCCAGTTTGCTAATTTTGCTGAAAGTCGAAACGAACATAAAATTAAAAAATGCAACCAGAAAGAAAAAAAATTAAAACTATATAGAGCAATAGCAACGAGTCTTTGATGGTCATAGTAGGGGAGTGTGTGAATACTTACTCTGCAACTACATATTTGCCTTTATTTTCTTTATTCGACTGTGTTTAGTACTTACTCTGCAACTATATATTTGCCTTTATTTGTTTTATTGGAGCATGTGAATACTTACTCGGCAACTAAATATTTACCAGTATTTGCTTTATTGTTGCCTTCAAAAACTCGTTACCTATTCCTGTGTTGTACTGATGAACAACAGTTAACGTGTGTAAATATTTCACATAGATGGTGTTGGAGAGAGTCGGGCTCAGTTTTGTTCATAACGGCTTGTCGCGGGCACTGCAGGGATACAGAATACACATAGTTGTAGGGCACGTGTGACAAACCCAGTATTATTGTGATAGAAAAAATTGAACCTTAGTATGTAAAATACAGTAATACCTAATTCTTAGCTGTGATAAATCCCCTGAGGGGGGGGGGGGGGCTGAAAATATAAGACTGGAGACAGGCGATTCAAACAAGGGGGGTCTATAGCGAAAACTTGGAGCCCTTTATCCTTACAGCATAGTTAACAACTAAGGATACATGTGGTGGAAAAAACTTGAGAGAATGAACAACTTTTTACGACAAACATGCAAGTTATTTAAAACAAATTGCAAGTTTGTCTTTATCTCGTTCAAAGCTAGGGCTTTACAAATTAAGACAAAACAATTAAATTCAAGGGTTTCAAGAATGCTAACAGTTTCAAAAAATTCAACAAATTGAAGTATTTTCAAGGAAATCAACCAACTGTAATTAAACCATATTTAACAAAAATTGGATGTGTAACTCGCATTAGCGGATATGTACTAAGTAAGCACGTTGTAGATACCAAGGAAGGCTACCTTGACTAAGTAAAATCTGTAGTTTTCCCTTGAGTGCAAAGTAAAGAACATCACAAGAGGTTTCCCTGGAGCCATCTGGATGCAATTAATTGAACGGTCAATTCTGTTCCTAAGTGTTTATCAAGGAGATTTCTCCAGAGACTCCAGTCCCAGACATCTCTCTCCTTAAAGAATACAGCCCTTGCCATGGAATATACGTATGTCTCTCTCAGATACACAGACGCTGTGTAGTTTTTAATACTATGTGAACAACAACAGGAAACAAAGCCGAATCGGTTCGATTAGTAGCAAATAATTTCAGAATCCAACGGGAATAGGTTTGCTTCAGTATTTATTTGCTATGTGAGCAACTAAAGTAAGGCTATTTTTGTGATTACCGACTATTTCTTACCTCTTGTAGTTGATAATTCGAACATTGATCTTCTTAATTTCGTCGACTTTGGCAAGCTTTATTCTAGTCTCCAACTCAGCCCTTTAAAATATAAATTAATTATTTAATTAAAAACACATAAATCATGGTTAATGCTAAACTTAACCATCTTTAAATTGGAACAAGATGTAATGACGTCATCCATTCTGTCCAGGTCAGATGCTCTTTATCCGTCATTAGAGTTTATTCCAACATGAAGAATGAACATGCAGAATGTTCTGAACCAAACTGTACAGAAAAATATGCGCCTTCATTACAAAAACAATAAAAATCACAAAGGCTAAACCAGCTTTGGTGCTAATTTTGTTCTTTTGATACAGGCACATATTTACGTTTCCATTGTCTCGAAAATTCAAGTTTTCAAAGAAGCCTCGTATATGGTAATAAAAGTTGTCATAGTTTTATCCATAATTGTGTAAAATCCATGCTTAGTTTATATCGCACAAGTTACTAGCTGCTAGGTAATCAAACGAAAATGTGCTGGTTCAGAGTTTAAGAAAAGCGTAACTGCGTCAAGAGAAGATGGTCAAGACGAGTGTAACCAGGTTTTGAGTTTTTTTTCTAATGAAGGAACTTTTTTATCTTTACGTTTTGTATCGAAAATTCAAGGTTTCATAAGAGCCTTGCATTAATAAAGTTGTAATTATCAACAATTTCATTAAATTCACAGTTAGTTGACATTTATTAATTTACTACCTACTAAGTCATCACACAAAACTGTGCTTTTTAGCTGGTTATTTAATACAATTTTTTATTCTAATGAGTTCACTGTCTGACTTCGTATCTCGAAATAATAAAAAATTCATGACAATGAAGTACGCACGTTACACAGAATGGTAAAACAGCTCAAAACCAAGAATTGATTTTGTTTTAAAACTTTGAATTGCATTAAAAATGAATTGCATTACAGTACAAAAAGTGGTACCTACTTAATATAAGTTCTCCCTCCCACCCCAATTTGTTTTCGTTTGAAGTCAACACCTATTCATCCCTCCGGTTAAAGTTTTAGAGATAAATAAAGAAATATAATGGCACCAACATTCTGAGAAACAAAAGATAAGTAACACGCAACATTGACGAAAACTTTATGAGTAATCATAAGTCCGGGAAATGAACCCGGGTCTTTGGATTTTGCTTTTAACTCGGACTATTATGCTAACTTGCACTGTACATACGAATTAGCGCAATGAAAAAATTAAAAATAGGTCGAATTCACGTACTTTTCAGCTGTTAAGGTTATTTCGGGACGTAAAGGGACAATTTTGCTATGACAAAAGCACGAGTACATTATACAGGGCCTTCTCTTCTCAAATGCACAAGGGTGGTATGAGGAAGTGCTCTGGAGGTCCAACACAAGAGACCAGTGTTAATTCTCCAGACTCGTCATGACGTATGAATTATTTCATCATTAAATTGCTGCTCACTTATTATCCATAGCTGTTCATGTTGGCATTATTGTGTTTCTTTATTATTAACTAGAAGCTGGCCCATCTCAAAACGGATGAAAATAATTTAGATACATCTATGACATTCTGTTCCCCACATATGCCTTTCTTCATTCGTTATCCCTCTCCGCCGAACGCCTTCCAAAATGTAATGTAGTATATTAGTGTATGGTTTACCCAGCACTTGCTTCTTTGAACATAGCACTAATTATGTCCCACCTCCTGCAATTGCATCCATGTATCACGTCCTTGTCTAAGCCTATATAAAGCCTAGCACGCCCTCCAGAGGACTGCCCGTTATCTAACCAAACCTCTGTTAGCATTTAGTTTTACATGAACCTTGTCACTTCATTGAAATGAAGATGCATCTGAGGGTTAAATTTTAAATTTTTTTCTTCTTTCCACGCCAAACCACCTACAAATCCATGCTTGGAATGGGTATTGGTCGGAGACACAAAGAACAATTCTAGATAACTGAATTTTAAATTAACTTAAATTTTTAACCAACAACTTAAAAGTACTTTTATTATTTACATTATTGTAAAGAGGTTTCCATGCTACTCTCGGTAGAACTGGTTGTAGGTCGCAACTACAGCTGCTACAGTTTGCCAGAGCAGCCTCGTAGTTCTGTGCTGCAAGTTACTGCAAAATTGTGGCCAGTAAACACCAGGGATCCAGGTGGGTGGGTCAACTGTACAGGTTGGTGGCATTATGAAGAACAATTTATTCACAGGATTTGACGATCATCCTTTGGCATTGTAGCAGGGGTGGAGGTTTGGTTTGAGCTTGAATGAGGATATTCATAACGTGGAAATACTTTGTTAAAATTTGTTATAACTAAATTGTTGAAATTGTTAAAACGATATTGACAAGTGAATTTTAAGGGCAGCCATAAGTTTAAAACGTAAGCATTTAAAAAATTAAAACTTTAATAGGGTAGTAAGGTAGCAAGTATTAAAGTTATATTTTCTTGGACAAATTTTGTAGTAAATAGTTTAGTGAAATAATATTAGGAAAAATTAACGGTTTAGCCTAAACGATGTGTTAAAATCTTAAATGGTGTTATTTAAAACAGCACTTGTGTAAAGTGTCAGGGATTGGTACCAGTAGTCTAGTACCATACCTGAATGATGAGGTGGTCACCATGGCCTAGCGATGCCAGCCTGGAAAAAGGAGGGGTTGTGGGACGTCGAATCATTGTCAACCCCTTATGTAGAGTATAAATTGGTGACCCCTTCTTTCTTGGCGGTCGATGAGCCTCAAGGATTTTCTGGATTCGGGTCATAAAGGGCAGAGCGTGGTTGGTTTCAGCGCACCTCTTTATCGTGAAAAGGCGTTATTTGTGCCATGTACCAGAGAAACTGTCAGGGGAAGAGACGTACCCGAGTAAAGTGTCAGGGTGATAGGGAGTAAAGTGGCAGGGAAAGTAAAGCAAGGCTGCAAAATTATAAAAAAACATGTAAAATGTTTCCCATATAGTAATAGTTTCACGTTGGAAATTAATTTGTTAATTTCGTTCAATTATTCACTAGAGGGATTCGATTACTAAAGTTGACTAGTCGAAGTGTAATCCAAGTATTAGTTTATTGCTTACTTAATGTTTAATTTAATAACGCAAATTTTAATGCGCTGGGGACTTAGTTTTTTTTCACTGTTATACGTTAAAGGCGTACGTTCGTATCTAGGCGGTTATGGGTTAGCCGAGGGTTGAGAATATACTTGATTGCAACCAATAACCCATGAGCGCCTGAAAAAACGTTCAGACCCTTTTTTTAATGGTACTTGGGTCGGTTCTCGGATTCGAACCGACATTCTCTTGGATTGGAGTCGACGACGCTGACCACTGGGCTGCGATTGCCCACATTGCTAGGGGTCCCCGGGGCCCCCTCAGAAAACTCGCGCTGGGACTTAATTTTTCGCTGTTATATGTTGAAGGAGTAAGTTCGTATCTATGTGGCTACGAGCTAATTGTGACCTGGCTGGTTGCACAATGACTAGGCAAGGTCCATTTTGAAATGTTAAATTTTAGTATTGTTTAAACTTTAAATGGGAGTAAGCAAGTGCTGGTAATTAATTTATATTTGGTTGCCTAGTTTATATTTGGATGACGAGGAACCATGAGTGTGGTTTACTCAAGTAGTTTAACCGGTAAATTAACCTAGGTTTCGATTTGTTGCTTATGAGCAACGAATGCCAGGTTAGAGTGGAATATAAAAGTTGTGAAGATACTTCTCTCGTTCCTGAGTTACCAATCATTGTAGTAGATATTGAAGAGGAAAGTGATTTAGATACTGGCATCATGCCTCCTGTATTATCTCATAAAAAGCTCAAAGAGTGTCGCCCAAGTGTAGAAACTTGGTCTGTCTACTCTGAGAAAGAGGAGTTGAATTTTGCCACTTACGATATCCCAGCCAACAAACACGTGGCAATACTCCTAACTATAGTGTATACGCTAAGACCTACGGGTAAATCCGCAACTTGTGTGCACCCAATCCACCTAAAAATTAAGACATTTGCACAACTAAATTCCTTGTTGACAGATAACCTGTGCCCAAAACCCATTTTTTGCATGATAGAGTCGTGTTCCAAAAACAAGAGCAGGCTGAAAGTGAATCAACAGCCGACAATATCACGTAGCTGAAAAAGCTAATTTTATACTGTGAATGTGGGCCTAATGATGGTACAATGCTGTTAACCATGCTTCGTGACAGATTTGTTGCAGGAATCCACAACCCAGACGTTTTGATGCAGTGTTTAGCTTTGGACCCATCTAAAGTTATTTTTGATTCAACCTGCACCTTTGCTCTTGCCTAGGAACTTGCTCAAAAGAGTGTCAGTTTTAGTGGTTCTCAACACACACAAAATAAATGTCCCATTTAATAACAGACAGAATGACATTGCATGCTGTTGTGGAAAATTAAATCACATGAAAGCTGACTGCCAATTCAGAAAGCACGAATGCTGAACCTTAGCAGAAGTTCAACGTTTAAGTTGGGTCTGTAAGTGCAGCAAGCCTTTTTAAGATAATGCGGTGTCAGTCTCTCATAAACGTAACCTGGTATAGACAGCTGGTAAAACAAAACCATAAATATTCGCATAAAAAAACATATAATGGTAGTAGATGAATCACCAAATTAGGATTCGGACGTCCAATAGTTGTGATTCGGACGAATTTAGCCCTGATCATGATGAGATTAACTCCCTCTCAGCAAACGTACAGATTAGTACAGAGATAGTTTATTGTCAGTAAAACGGCCATGAACTTCTGAGTTAAATCTGCTTCAGACACGTTATTGTTGCCTGCAAGTTGGTATCATAAATAGTTCAGTAATGTCAAGTTAAACCCGAATAATATCAGTCTAAATTTGTGGGTTGAGCTACCGTTAAACCTTTAGGTGCAGTAAAATTTCATGTTGCACACTAGGAAACAGGCTTTGGGCCTATTGTAGGCGGAGCGAACAGATCTTTATTTCAAACTTGTATTTAGCTTTTATTTTAATGACGTTACCACATTTGTTAATTATTCTTAAAAATCTGGGTGCAATACTTAATCGGCTTTGTTGGGCTGTTTGTCTTTTGGTGTGATGTACTGCTGTTCTTCGCTGGTCTTTTTCTTATTTTAGTGCCTTATTTTTAATGTAAGCCTATGCTAGGTGTCAAATTTACGTTAACAAGCTTTCGTTGGCTCCATCATTTAGTTTTTGTTTAGTTATTTGTAGCCTCCTTTTCGCTGCCAACAAGGCGTTTAAATGCAAGCCAAACAATCATCAGTACGATCGTTTTAACAATAGTCAGAAGATTCAAAAGGTTCACAATACTGCTTTGGTATAAGATTTGACACCGCCACCAACGAAAATGTTGAACTGGCACACCTCTATCACGCAATGCAAGATAATGTATTATTTTTTAACTCTATGACTGCAACAGCGATCTCTATATCTGAAAGAAATAACCATCACAATTTAGGTTTAAAATGTGTTAGCTTTTAGACCTAGTTTTAGGTTTTAGGCCTAATTTTTAGCGTTTAGGCCTAATATTTATCTAAGATTTACTTTCGTTAGTACAGGCTTACAACAGTGGTTCGAGATTAAGCCTATTCCTTTATACGATGCAAGACGGTGGCAACACGGTGGCAACCAGGAATTGAGAGAAGCGGGCATACTATTGTTTCGTGTTTCGTCTGATGTCAATATCGTTTTATAATACCGCTTGGCCTTGATACGACGATTTCAGGTTTCATATTCGGGATTCCCAATGCTAATGTAGACGCCACTTTCGTTGCCATGTTGAATTGAATAATCTCCAAAGCATTCTTTTTTCAAATGAAACTAATATGTGTCGTTAATGGAATCTTTTGTTTTTATGGTTGCGTTTGTTACTGTAGTGGTTAAATGCAAGCATCAAATGCGATTATTTCGTTGAGTTACTTCGAAAAAGATTATTAGCTAGAAAGAAGCTACCAAAATTTAATTTGCCGTGTTTTTTAAAGTTCACGTGACTACCATTAGCATGGTGTATGCTTCGTCGGAATTTCTTAACTATTCACGTCTCCAAATGGTGAGTGTTAGAAATAAATTCGAAAATTTTATAATTTCTACAGTAATAATTGTTCAATTTATGGCAAATTTTGGCTCAGCAAAACTAATTACGATATGAAACGTGGTACCAAATTTCATTCCATTCCTATGTTTCGTTTGGGCTCCACCCAGACAAAAAATGTGCAACCAACGGACCAACATTTTGCAATTTGGTGTCCGTTATAGGCTACGCTTCGCTCACTAGCTCCGCCAACAACAATCAAACTGAAAGTTTATATGCAGTAATTAGTCCGGGCAAACAGCCAGCCTTGCTTAGGACCAGTTGGATTATCGAATTTTTAATATGGACATTAATCAATTTTATGCTCTCTCAATTTACGATTTGGAAACTTGGAACCACCGAGCCAGACAGTCTAGGACCTTCGGAAAGCGTCCCCGCAGTGCCCGGGACACTCAGGGCAGCACCATGCTTCGTTTGGCCAAGTTTCATTTTTGGCTTCTCTGCATAGCATTTTGTCTCCACACTAGGTCACTATATACTATGTGGCGCACCTAGTGGAGTATTTAGACGAAGGTATAAATTTTGTGTTGGATGAGTAAGTATTTGCAAGGTTTTCTGAACTGTTTTCACCCGATTTTGGTATCTTTAAAGGTTTCAAGGCTAATAATAAGCTGATACTAGTACAAAAATACCGTGAGGCGTCTGTCAGGGGAAAAGCAGAGGTAGAAATCGACCGACTGGTCCGGGACGGTGTTCTTAAGCCTGTGGATTGTTGTGCCAGGGTGACCCCAATAGTGCTAGTGTTCAAGCCGAACAGTAACATTCTTATTGTTGGGAACTACTCAGGCACATTTAATCCACAACCCGTTCCCAGAATGGAAGATTTATTTAGCAAATTAGCTGGTTGTGTTACTTTTTAGATTGTAGAATTGTCTGGCGCTTTTCTGCAAATTTAACATGGGGAATAAGCAAAGGCTGCTTTACTTAATACTTTTAAGGGCCTATTTCAACTCCAGCAACTTCCTTTTGGTATGGCAAGAGCACCACTCATTCTCCACAAACGAATGGAATACATACCGATGGACATCCCACGGGCTTACCATTTCATGATGATGTTCTTACAGCAGGAAAAGGCCAGGGGCACGATAAAGCATTTTTCCAAGTTTGTGAGGCTTTGCATTCAAGTAGCATTAACTTAAGAAAAGCAAATGCAAGCTAAGTCGACCTAAAATACATTATCTGGGATTTCAACTTGACAAAAATGGCGTTTCAAATCAACTCAAAAGTTGTGGACGCTATTAATCTTGCCTCAAAGCTGACGAACATACAGGGAAAAAAGGCGTATTTAGGCTTTATGAACCAGTATGGCAAATTCGTTCCTCATTTGGCTACCATACTGGCTCCACTTAAAACTCCTCTCTCCAAAAACAGCCATACTTGGCATAAAGAATATTCGGAGGCAATACACAATGCTATACAATACCCACCGTGACTTTAGATGGATGGCTACTGACCGGCCAAAAAATGGCAAAGTCCTAATGCAAAAAGCGAGCTTCGTGAGGGGTCCACTGGAACCCCGTGCAAAGTGAGCAGCAATGGCCCAGTGGTCAGTGTCCTCGTCTTCAAACCGAGTGAATGCCAGTTCGAATGCCGAGATCCACCTGAGTAACATATATACTCTAAAAAAATTCAACCAGTTTGGCATGGGCATTAAAAGATTAACTAAAGGTTAAGTTTGAGTGATCACGGTTCGGACAAAAAAAATTGACACCAGCCATTTGCAATGCTACTTTTGTGAACATTGGGAACACGCCATCTCTGCCAAAATTTAGCTCAAAATGTTGTCCCAAAATTGCTCACAACCGTAATTGGTCCGCAATTTTTTGTTTCCATTTTGAAAAATAATTTAATTGTTCTATTATAAGAATTGTAACTTGTCATGCTTACGTGTTTTTATTTTACAATCAAATAAAATGCAACTGGCACTTTATTGGAAATTTAATTAGTGACCATTAGGGCAACATAGCTTATTTCCATAGCAATTTCGCCAAAAATTGGTACTTTATTGGAAGGTTTCTGTTCAGTGTGGTTCATCCATATGTGGTTTGGTGGTTTGGGTGCAGTCAGGAAATAAGAGTATTTCGTAGTGCGCTGGATTTCATTATGGTGACAAAACTAAGGAAAGAACGTTTCACAAACCGACAAAAAGTACATGTAGCAAGACAATCCAAACACAGATAAATCATCAAGTGCACAAATCGTGACAAGCCAATCCACAGACAAATCGTTATACAGTAAAAAGGAAACGACCAGCTAATCCAGAAGCACTTCGCCAGCAAGCCAAAAGTGCCAGACCTGCTAATCCACAATCGATTTGGCACGCAGTAAGAAAGGTTCGGCAAGCTAACCCAGAAGCACTTCGTCAGCAATCTAAAAAGGCAAGACTCGCTAATGCAGAATCCCTTTGCTAACGAGCTAAAAAAGTAAGACTTGCTAACCCCCAACAGAATTTGTGAAGTAGTTAAAAGGGCACGACAAAAAAAAATTACAAACAAAGCAAGCTGATTTAAGTTAAACGAAAATCTAAGATTTGGCGAAGAAAATTTAGTTTAAAATTTCCCGGATAAATCCATAAGTATGAACTTGTCAAAACACATCAACTTACTATCCATTGCCTTACGAAAGTTAAAAGCTAACCAACTGGTTAAGTGGACATTATACCAACGATCCAAGCTCTAAAGGCTTACCAAAATGCATTCAATAGTTTAAACAAAACTCTAAATGATCTAACCTAAATCGACAAATGTTATAATGGTGACGATATTAACACCTTTTGTGTGGTGCTAGCTTACACATCCAGCAACAGAGCCTTTTTATTTTGAATATACATATCGGACCTACAAAGAAGCATTTTATGGTAATACCGCTGATGACAAGCTTAAAAGGATAAGCAAGAAATTTTTCAAGAATAGTTGTAATACACCACAAAATGCAGCCATGTGTGGCCCGATTTCAAAATGCACACCAGAATTGAAAGCTCAATTTTTCCAAGACACTTTTAGTAAAGCAATTTGCACGACATAATAAACACGACCATCCTTTTGATTGTCACGCTTCGTTTCAAAACTATAAAATCTAAGTAGTTTTAAGTACAAGAGCTCCGAGGTGCTGACGCCGTTTTGAAAAAATTGCCACCTATTGCTACGCAATTTTTTCTATTCTTTTACTGTCAAACTTTTTTTGCGTATGTTATACGAGTGTGTAACTATTTAATTTTTTTTTTAGAATTGTGTACATCTTTCTGCCTTAATAAGATGACGTGTTTGAGAAACACGTAATCAATAACAATCTAATAACATGCACCAATTCAGAGAATATTTTATTTCTCTTTATGGGATGAGAATCTTTTTTCCTTTCATGTCTTTACTTACTTTAGGCTAACGCCCCGAACAACTTATTATTAATGTCGCCCTATTAACATCTTGCTGGACCGCCTTTGTGTATGTAATTATCTCTGAATTATGGCTTCTTTTTTGTATTAAAGACCTTTGTGAGGTACGCGAATATCGGAACCATGCTCTAACCCTTAAACCCTTTATATAATTTGGAGGGCGAAACGTTATCTTCTTTTCCTTGTGTGTCATATGCTGGTGCTTATGCCTTTATGGTCTAAAGTTAGTGGAACATAAAACGTCTTCTATGATTTTTTCCCCATGAATCTTGAGCTCTAGAATGAGTGAGTGACGTTTTTGGGTGTTGTGTATTGTTGACCCCCTTTTTGAGTTGGTTGCTGTTGTTTATGTTCCATTTAAGAGAAGGTCAAGTTTTCCTTCGTTGTTTTTTTTCTCCCCTGTTTAAAAAGACTTTCTTCAACCACACCTCATATAGACTGTGCCTGCTGAACGTATGTAACATAAATATAGAACCTCTTTCCGGTCCTTTTGTAAATTTACCAGGAATGTGGCAACCGACAATACACAGCGACACAGGAGTGCCGACTATAAATTGTCCCGCTTTCCCTTTTGGGCTCCTAAGGGGGTCTAGCAAACTAATCCGGATTCGACTCGCTTTTTTCTCAATTCGGAATCAGATTTATT
The DNA here is from genome assembly GCA_023313725.1 of Lithobius niger. Taxonomy (NCBI): domain Eukaryota; kingdom Metazoa; phylum Arthropoda; class Chilopoda; order Lithobiomorpha; family Lithobiidae; genus Lithobius; species Lithobius niger. The sequence goes on from JAHWFP010254890.1 coordinate 36,108, forward strand.
GTCACTAACCTCCAAAAATTGTTAGGGGAAGGTGTTGTCATTTAAACCCGACAAAGGGGAGGCGACGTTATGGGGGGCCTAAATGTTTTACATGCGTAAAACGTGATGGTGTAGTCCGGTAATTTGTTGTAAAAAAAAAGGCTCGTGCGGTTACTCGTTCCTTTTGTGGCCGTAACTTACCTTTTCCAAACATAACTACAGGCTGTCTCGTTGGCTATACGCTTCTGTGAATTGAATAACACGATGTGAACATGAAGGAAATAATGTTTGGATTTAAGTGATACAACGTTCGTTGGTCGTAATCTCGTTGAGGAACAACCAGAGAACGCTGTGAAAGTGTTGTCCACTGTCTAGAATGTTATGACCACATCTGCGTTACCCGTGGCAAATATGTCTTTTTGTTTGTCGTAAACGTACCTAAGATTAAAGGTTCGTCCGGCAAAGGGTAGGAGTTTTATTCGTCTGAAAGAGTAAGAAAAACTCCCGATCCATTACGAAACCGGCATCAACCCCCGTAATTTCGGTACGGGGTAACTTACCACCATTAGGAACGTTGGGCCTGAAATTTATCAGCAAGAAATACACACTGGTGCATCCCCATCATGGAGCAAATAGTACCGTGTGTCAAGGAGTTGTGCCCCTTCCAGATACGTACCACAACCACCTCCTCTGAAGACCAGATCGTGATAAATTGGGTATGGAGCATAAATAGGGAAGAGTTAATACCTAAACTATTTCACTGCGTGCCCCCCCCCCAACACTGAGGAAAACAGTAGTAACACGTTGTCACTCACTACAGGATGATGCCACGTGTAATCAGGCCTGTAACGTGCATTATTAAATATTTACTATAAGTACTATATTACTATAGTACTATATATTACTACTATAGTACTATTACTAGTACTACTACTATTACTATAGTACTATAGTAGTAATATTTACTATTAGTAGGAAGACCAAACTAGGTCCAGTATGCAAAGTAATTTCTCCTTACGGACAAGAGTGATCAGAATATCACAAGTGTAACGTCTGAGGCATGGCTGTATCAACTAATAATTCTCTTTCTAACTTGTTAAAAGTCTGAAACTCTCTAGACCTTAAACTATAAAATATAAAATATGTAATGCTTACTGTTTCGCAGCATCTACTGCTTCTCGGTCATTACTTTGCAAGTAATCGTTAAATTTCATAGCGTCATCTTCCAACTGCTGTTCCGACACTAGCAAATAACTTTCCCTGTCCTGTGCCTTCGTCACCAAACTCTCCATTTCGTCACGTTTAATGCCAGTCATGTACTGTATAAAAAAAAGGGACGCACATGGAACATTATGATTAGTAATGGCACTGATAATTGACCACATGTGGTATTTTCAACCAATTTAAGTTAGTATACATCACCTTTCTCAATCATCTGTTGTATTCTCAATCAGAATGATTAGTGTTTTTTTTTTAATTCGGAATGCAACTCAAAATTATCCATATTAACCGAAACTCTTTAAGGTGTTCCGTTCCTTCTAGCAGTCAGCCTAGTATTTACAATGTAGTGGCACTTTGATTTCTATAAATTTTCAGTTATTATTGTAGTCTTATTGGTAACGGTATTTCAAAATCCGAATTTTCTACCAGAATTTTGTAGTTTATAAATTACGCAAAAGTACAAATATTGTTTTCCAACAACATTGTTGTCGTATTTTTGCTACGAATGACCATTATTGATTAATATCGGGAGTATCCAAAGTATCATAGGAAGTAATCAGCTTGTCAGCCTTACTTCCACTTACAATAAATTTTGTGCCTTGAACATTACATTTTAAGCATATTTATAAATTTTACTCGTTTGAATGTTTTTTTCTTCAGATTTAAGAGGTGTAAATGATAGTCTATTCTGGGAAAGCAAGTTACAGGCTATTTCAGGGCTGTCCTTTTAGTAATTGTGTGGTTCACTGCTTTGCAGCTACATTCATGAGGGTGGCAATAAATAGTTTGTTTAAATTTTCTGAAATTAACAAATGTTAAGGTTAACATTACGTAAATAACAATTATTTAAGGATTAACTATAATTGGAGCAGTGAATGGTGAGTGGACTTATGCTTCAGAGTTTTTTTTTGTAATAGGGATCCTTCATGGAAGAATGGTCTCCGATCTTGTACCGAATATGCGAATTAAATGCTTCGACCGAGATGGACACAACCGAAGTGAAGTAAAAGGCATCCAAGTTAAATGGATCCATACCAGATTCGTGGGAGGGTCGAACAAGCTTCGCTTCCCATCACTTCACTTTATTTGGCGCTACGAACGCAAATGTGGATCGAATCCGAATTACCACGATTCTAACACCAAGCACAAACGATCGCGCTGTTGTTTTCCCTGGATGCAATTAACCAAAGCAACCAGCGTACGCTTCAGTTTTCCAGGGAATTCGCACACATAATACAACAACATAACCTTCCTAAACATAAGTCCTTTTTTATATTTACCAGGAATGTGGCAACCGACAATACGCAGCGACACAGGAGTGCTAACTATAAATTGCCCCGATTTCCCTCTTGCGCACCTAAGGGGGTCTGGCAAACTAATCCGGATTCGACTCGCGTTTCTCTCAATTCGGAATTAGATTTATTGTCACTCCTCTCCGAAAATTGTTAGGGGAAGGTGTTGTCCTTTAAACTCGACAAAGGGGAGGCGACGTTGTTGGGGGCGTAAAACGTGATGGTGTAGTCCGGTAATTTGTTGCAAAAAAAAAAAGGCTCGTGCGGTTAATCGTTCCTTTTGTGGCCGTAACTTACCTTTTCCAAACATAACTACAGGCTGTCTCGTTGGCTATACGCTTCTGTGAATTGAGGCTTCTAGCATTTAAATTTCGGGGCTTTTAACTTGCATTTACTACAGCGTTAGAGACTTAGGTTGATGAGTAGGCTTCATAGCAGAAAAATAAACCGGGCTTGTTTACGCGTCAATTACGGTTTCTCTCTCACTTTCAGTTTGTAAATCCGTATGAAAATAAAAACATCGTTGACGGATTTCTCCCTTGCTCACGTTTGTTTTGAAAACCACGTCCTCTTAAAATATTTACCGGATTGGTGGGGTGGGTTTCTTTTTTTCCCTCCCAAGAAATTCTTCTAGGGCCAGAATTTTGAAAATAAGTGTGTTTAGGATTAGGTTCGGGTCTTTAAATAAGATAATTTTTGGTTGTTTAATATGCAATAGGATAGGGTGACGTGGTTAAGCGTCTTAAATTCGTTCTCGTCCTTGACTCCCTGACTCCCTCCTCCCTTACCCTTAGCCATTTTCTTTATAATTTCTAAATTCCCCTTAACTTCCCTCCCCCCTAACCCGATCTCTGCTTTAATATTTTTCTACTCCCTTCTAGTGTCTCGTTGTATACATGTTTAAAGGGGCTTCTGGGTTTGTACATAAAAACGGGAATTCACTTTAGAAAAAAAAGGATTAGGTTGTAAGCCTAAATAGTTTTTCTCGAAAAATTCGAATTTTGCAGTTGCATTAATTTTTTTCCCCTTTCATGGCTTCAAATCTTCCCACGGTATCCGAGCAGCATTCGGAAGACTTTGAACAACAATGACATTGCAACAATTCAACACGCCGAATCGCTACTGCTACCCAATAATAGAGCTAACGTGACTGGTCGAAATAAACGAAAGGTATTACGTATGTCTGATGAATCAATATGACGGGTTCGGGTCATAATAATCGCCTAATCAACAGAAATTCAGAGTTCTCTTGTTCCGGAGACGAAATTTGGTCTAATATTTCCCTCCCCTGAAAAGAATGTTTTTCTTCTTATCCCGAACAAAACTCCTGAACAAACTTGTTTTAAACATACAAGATCTAATATAAATCCCAATATGTGGTGTTCTGAAATTCAGATACTTTGTGAGGACATTGAAATTCCACTAACAATTAGAAGATCCGCCCCCCCCCTCCCTTTAAAATTACTGCGTATCTCTCGCCAAACTTACATCGGCTTGGTGTGTTTGCAGCCCGTGGTTTAGTTGATGTTCACGATACAAACCCTGTATTATACACGGAATGCCTACACGCTATTGAATAATAATACACAAATGACTTAATAGGAATTAAATGACGAATTTGGGTCCAATAGTCCATGGGCCAGTCGAGAATTTGGGATAATTTGGGGGTAGTAGTTTTCCTTTACACCACAGTTATATGGATGCCTCAGGAACATAAGTTATGATTGCCAGCTCAAAGTGGTAGCTTTTAAAAATGGTGGCCATTTCAAG
>JAHWFP010254891.1:0-25255 GCA_023313725.1 Lithobius niger
GCTGGAATTTAATCACGATGGCCAAGGTGTCGTTGCCGTGGTAACAACGCTGCCTGGATTAGCTAAATCCGACGTCGTTTGAGCAAAAGCTTGCAGTCTTATAATTCGTGACACGAAGATAAAGAATTTATTCTGATTAAACAATTTTCCCAATTACTTCTAAAGGCTCATATGACTCGTTTCATTGCATTTTTGGCAGAGCTAAAACCACCGCCATGTTGAAATTTTAGATAGTTTCTAGCCTCTAGCTGCGAGAATGCAAAGGCTGCTCCTCGCCTTTACCGGAGTAGGCTGCTTTCGCGTTGTCCATAAGTAGTAACCACGGTAATTCGACGCAGACGCTGATCCCCTCCTCTTGCCTCGCTACACGAAGGTACGATGTATGCGGTACGACAGTGTCGATTTATGACAACAAGAAAATAATTTTTACTGCAGTTCAACACGGCGGACTGATTTTTGAATGCCAGCATTCGATGGTTTGTTTTCGATTCGATAACCCCCGAAATGGACGCCATGTTGGATTTTGAATTCTCGCTGCGAGCAGCTATTTATTCTACCGACGTTTGATCACCAGCAGATGCTGTTCTCTGGTGCGAGAATAGCAAATTTGGAAATAGCGAGAAAAGACAACGGTGTCGTATTTCTGGAACACTGTGCTCGTTATACTTGTTATTATTTATTATACATTTAATTGTTTATGATTTGCTGCATTCATTTAGTAGAAACTGGAAACTGATCATAAATGAATAACGGTTGACTAGCAAATAGCGTTCTGCGAGCGAGAAGGTCTCGTTGCATAAATCCGCCCTAAGGGCGCGTTTACGCAACGACTTGCCTTTGCATTCTCGCAGCTAGAAGCTAGAAATTATCTGAAATTCCAATATGGCTGCGGTTTTAGCTCTGCCACCTCGCAACGAAACGAGTCAATAACTGAGTTTAGAGGCGATTGGGAAAATCGTAAGGAGGAATTCCTTATCTTACTGTCACGAATTATAAGACTGCAACATTTGTTCAAATGATGTCGGGTTTAGCTAATCGTGGAAGCGTTGTTACCACGGCAACGACGCCTTTGCCATCGCGATTAAATTTTAGCTGTGAGAATGCAAAGGCGAGTTGTTGCGTAAACGCGTTTCCTAATTGTATGTAAAGGCCGTATCATCTTTGTTTTCCACAACGCTCCGCTAGAAGGCGGGACAAATACCGACGCGCCAAGTTTGCCAAGTGGCGTCATCGGTTGATAGAATTTGGAACCCTCGTCGTTGAAATTTCGCTGCTTGGTGTAGAGATGGCAGCACCTAGCAAACTTGCGCTTCCTTCTATGCCAATAATTGATTTTACACGCCTAATTTGTCTTGATCTGATCCGGCCTTTGCTGTAGGTGGCTGTGATCTAATGCAAGAGACCGTCGATGGCTTCTCTTGCTTGTATTGGCATGCCATGAGATGCATGCATGCATGAGATGAAGGTTTCCATGCTAAAACTCACGGTGCATAATTGTTCGCGCCCAGCTCGGTGACGCAACAGTTCTGTTTCTTTCGCTGTGGCATACGTAGTCGTTTTTGCACTTGATGATTACAACATTGTTGTAAAACGTACTTGCGTCAAAACAGCGCGGGAATTACAGCGTGCGACAAAACAGATAGGTAATAACAGCGTGACGACACTACAGCGCATGACACAACAGCGTGCGACAAAAAATGGACCCAGTTGAGTGTGCAAACTGTGGAGTTCTAGCTTTGCTTCTTCGTCTGAGGAGAGCAGTGACAAATCTCGACACGGCATCGTTTTAAATAAAACTTTTTGCACTATTTTGTCACGCGCTGTTTTATCCCAAGCTATTTTGTCGTCGCGCTGTTTTGTCGTTGCGCTGTTATGACGTCGTTGTTTCGTCACGCACCGTTATTTCCGCGCTGTTTTGCCGGGATACTCTGTAAAACAATAGGCACAACATATAAATAAACAACAGCCAGATTTTCTGTATTTATTTAACAAATGCAGTGATATTAACGGGAAAAAAACCGTTAAAGGTGTAAAGAGCAGGATGTAAAAAGCTGCATGTTAAAAAAAAGGAACAAATTCATAAAATCGGTGAAACAAGAAAAATCCATGTGAAGCTATTACTAACACAAAGTATAAGTGATGCCGCAGGAGACCAGCAGGGACCGTGCACCGTTGTAATTTGTGTTAGTAACACATCTTACATGGGTTATACTTGTTCCACTGGTTTAACAGCCTTTTATTTTTTTTTAATGCACCCCCTAAATACATTCTGTTATTTATGCTGTAACGTATTTTGTATTAATAGCCGTTGAGTACATTCGCTATAATATCTCTTTTGCCACAATGCTGTCACATGACAGTCTATCAAGGAGAAAAAAAAATACTAATTTCCAAAAATCACAGCGAGCTTTGTGAGCAAGCACAGCAGAGTGATTCAATTTAAAAATATACGTACTGCAAGAAAGGAGAAATACAAAACTAAAAGTTTAAAATGCAAGAAAGCGCGATACAATAAAATAAATCATCAAACACAAAAAAACAAAAAAACACCAGAAGTAGTAAAACAAACAACAGCTAGTGTTGTGTGTTGCCAGTGTTCCTAAAGATTATTCTGGTGAGATTAGTTTTATATTCGCAATTTTGCACACTCAGTTGGAAGGGTGTTCCATTCGGTTCCATTGGGATTCCTGACGGGGATATGAGAGGAAAGGGGCAGGATGAAATAATATTCGGAAATGGTTAAAGATTTGGAGGTGGTGACGAGTGGGGAGGAGGGGGAGGAGTGATAGCGAGAAGAAGAAAGAAAGGAAAGCAGATAGGAGGAATACGAGGAAGGAAATGGGGATAGAATTCTGGGGCGTGGAGTAATCGTCTAACTGGAAGATCGCATAATTGGAAAAACATATACAGTTTAACAGTATAATGGAAAACCGTCTAACACGAAATTCGTATAATGGAAAATCGTCTAATGTCTCTGCCTCACTCGCGCTCCGGTGCTCGCTGCAGCTATATACGTATAACATCAGAAACCACAGCTATATTATTGTTTTGTTTGACGGTTATGCATTATACACTTATCCATTATACGATATTCCGTTTCGATGAGTTTGCAGATTTTTTTATTTTAGGCAGATATTAGACAATTATCCCATTAGATGATTTTCCAGTTAGACTTTTATCCGACGCCCCAAAGTTCTAAAATGTGAAAAACTAATTCCTGTTAAATAACTTTAAGGAGTTTGCATGCATGTTGACTTTTTTTGTGCAATTTTGTGACTTTAGTTGAAACATGTAAATCAGTGTTGAAAACACTTTAGTTTCCCTGGCCCTTCCCCTTTTTGTCATATATACATATATATAAATATATGACAAAAAAGGGGAAGGGCCAGGGAAACTAAAGGGTAATTAAATGTCCGGATTAGGAGTGTTTACGAGTTTCTTGGTGTGACGACATTTCTCATCATCCGGAAGTATAGGGTATGACACAATCGTTGTCATCATAGGAGTTGTTGTCATCCATCCTTAACGGATTATCGGTCGCCTCATAAATGTGTCAACATAGACGAACTGCGTCCTGTTCACGTAAAAGGATGCGTCGATCGTAAGGCACGAGTTTATCTCGGATTATTATTACGAACTTGTTCTATCGTCAATTAATTTGAAAATATATACACTGAAAATGCCCTGATGAGTCACCAAATGCTGATTGGATTATGTTAGTGGCCGTGACTCACAAATTAGGCTGTTAATACATAAGGTTTTACGAATGGTTTTTTGGGTGTGTAGTTTCGTTATCACAGTATTGTTCTACGCTGTTCGCGAAAAAGGGGATTCTAATTCACGATTTCCGTTTATGTGATCAGGAACGAAAATATGGATGTGTGGTGAGGTGAGGTACATGTCTAAGCCTGATTCGGACATTTTGGTAAAAAAGGGATCTAGTCGGAAATATGTGGCGTCCGCCCCCCGCCCCCCCCCCCCCCCGAATACTTTGTGTTCGGTGCGCCCCTGGGTGGTATGCTGCAGTGTGAATAACTGACAGGGACCTTCCGTAAACCAACAAAATTTCGATCAACTAATGATCTATTTTCCAGTTAGATGATTACACCTCGCCCCCATTTGACAAACCACGTTTTATAAATTTACTACGTACGCAATTTTTTTGGTAATAATTTGTGGATATTTGAACGAGAATTGTGCAGGATTCAAAGCGTCGGAAGGCTAAAAAATGGCATGTAAATCCGACAAGACGAGACTCATTTTCTCCTTCCACAATAATAGTAGAAATCTTCACTGCATCCCCCCCCCCACTCCCCTTCCTCTCCCCCATCCCTACCGCCGCTACGCCAGCAAGTTAAGATGAGGCATTAGGTTAATACCCCTTCCACGCTTGGGCAAAAGTTCAGGTCCCACCCGAGAGTATTATACTGATTTCACACTACTAAATTCGTCTCGTGCCCGGGCGCGCCACGGCGCGGCGCGCGCCAAATGAGAGCCAGCCCTGGGCAGCTCGTTTCGGATTTCACATTTAAAAATTCGTAGCGGCCGTGTTTTCTGCATCTAGCGGAGTGAGGGGTGAGTCATGCAGTTCCCACAACAATAGGAATGAGAAGGGGAGCAGCACAAGGAAGAAAAGGTCTTTTGTGCGGGTAGACAGATAAACGCCGGGATAATCCCATGGCGCGCGCCAGCACGCTTTGCTGTAGCGGCCAAGTTGGCTCGCAAATAAGCGGTCGGCGCGCGCTGGAGCGAGATGAATTTAATAGTGTGAAATGGTGAGCGCGTGCGAAGTGCGAGACGAATTTAGTAGTGTGAAATCAGTATTAGAAGAATCCCCTGGTCCGGGTCGCGACCCTTCAACACTTGGCTCGGACTCGGGTCCTGGCCCGACCCCGACTTTTAAGTCCTGGTCGAACTTGGGACTTGAGACGCCGACCCCGACGCCAATACTGATTTCACACTACTAAATTCGTCTCGCGCCAGCGCGCGACGGCTGATTACTTATGAGCCAGCTCGGCCGCTACGGCAGAGCGTGTTGGCGCGCACTAGGGGATAGGATTATCCTTCTACCCACACAAAAGACATTTCTTCCTCGTCTGCTTCCCTACGCAGTCCTATTGTTATGGGATAAGGGCTGCACAAATTACCCTTCCCGGTAGATGCACAAAACACGGCCGCTAAGAATTTTTAAATGTGAAATCCGAAACGAGCTGTCCAGGGCTGGCTCTCATTCGGCGAGACGAATTTAGTAGTGTGAAATGAGTATTACAGTGTGTAAAAGGTCGGTGGGCGGGCCGGACTTTGGGGAAACATGTTGACTAACAGCGCTGAGAAACAACAGTGAGATTAGAGGGAGAGGAGAAAGAAACAACGATTGCACTGCAACTGCCGTACCTAGAGAAAAATTAAAGTCCGGACCCTGGCCTCGATGTCTGGATCCAGAATGGAAGAGTTATGGAAAGAAGGGTGCCGGGTTTTCCCGTTGTGAAATCATGGTTTTGCCTGGGGGTATAAGTCGGGGCCCAGACACCAAACGCGGTGTTCCGGGTCGAGTGTGAAATCTGTATAAGATGCAATTGTCAGGGTCAGCTTGTGAATGCCATTATAGTTATACTATTGTAAAAATGGAAAGGTTTCCCGGTAATACGTACAATATGATGTTTCCTGCTAATTAAGTGCAATCATGAGTGGATAGATTATTTGGATGAGTTGTTGTTTCTGATAATTCACAACTTTTTTTTACGGGCAAGCAAGGTCAACTGAGGTAGTAGCTGCCTCCACTGGAGCGAGGAACGTAGCTACTGTTTCAGCTGGCCTTGCGGGCAAGATCATAAGTGTATTTACATCCTTTTGGAGGTAGCCATCGTCGTCCTTGTGTGCCGTGCAGATGTCTGTCCAGACTTCTCGTGTTCTGTACGTCAAAGACAATCAGCGACCAGCAAATTTCAAATCCAAATGCGACCTGTGAACTAAAATGTATGCTACTAACGTATCAACCAGGCCCGGACTGGCAGCCCTGAGGCCCAGGTGTCATATGACGTTAAAAAGGCCCCCAACAGAATCCTGTGGGGAGGGGGGAGGGGGGAGGGGGTTGTAGGTAAAAATTCTGCGAGCTTATAAGATCCGTCATTATTTATGGCCGAGGGAGGGGACGGACAACATGAAAATGTGACCATCATATTTTCCATTCCCCTTCCCCCCCTCCTGCAAAACCCTGACAAAATCTTAGCCTCCCGGATTCAAGGTAAAAAATATTGTAACCCTCCTGAGCCAATGAACAAGGAGGCAAGGCTTTTCTAGAAAGTGTATTGATAAAAACTGCAGCAGTGTTACAACTTCAAAACTTGGGAAACACTCACATCATGGTGATTCCCACAGAAGTTGAGGCGTTTTTAGAAATTTTGATTGGTGAAAGTGTCATTTTCGAGGTTCAAAAATGAATATTTCCACCCCTCCCCCTCCTCCCCCGGCGAACAATAATGACTGGGCCCTAAGCTGTCTTTATAGTACAGTCATTTAAAGACAGCTATGAAATGACCAGACTTTAAGAGCAACCAGGAAATTACAACGAAAAAAAATTCACCTGCAACAGAAATTTCACTTATAACTCTGAAATCTAAAAAGGCCCCCTTACGAATCTACGGGAAGGCCCTTCTGCCATGGCACCCTGGCACTATGGCCAGTCCGGGCCTGGTATCAACTTGGAATAGTTTTACACTCCTAAACTCACCCGAACAATCTACCCACTCAATGGTGCAATGTACTATAAGGTTTGCACTACACGCAAAAACTTGATAACACAATAAAGTTGCATATAACGCAGCTTTTTGGGGAAGCTTTTACAATTCAACAATGTTAAAAAAACGTAGGAATGAAGTTTAAGTCTTTATTGCTGTTGCTATAATGTATGGCAAAATCACACATTTCACAGGTGAACGTGTTTTTGTTTAACTTCTGTATGGTATTTTCGAAACTTGTCTACATACTGCATTAAAGACTGGCCTTGTGAGGATACACAATACATTAGTCTGAGAAAGAAGGAAAAAACAACTGCCCCGACTGCGACTCGAACCCCAGGACTTCATATTTACTAGCTGGGCGCTCCTGTATCCCTCCTAGTATCCCTAGTATCCCTCCTTGTATGTATGTTTGTGATCTGTAGGTCACCACTGAGAAAGACTGAACAGCTACTTAGCTCGGCTGGAGCCTGTAGTCAGTACCCGCCCCGGTAGCACAGTGGTTTGAGCGCCCGGCTGGTAAACGGGTAGTCCTGGGTTCGAGTCCCAGTCGGAGCAGTTGTCTTTTCTTCTTTCTCAGATCAGTGTATTGTGTATCCACACAAGGCCAGTCTTTAATGCAGACTGCTTGCTTCGTTTACCCTTTAACTTGTGATTTCTTTCTTTATTTGTCTACGTACTGTTCTATGAAATTTAATCCGAAATTCATCTAAACAGGAGCAGTTTTGGAGCTTATGTTCTCATCAAATTTACGTAAATGTTGGAAAGTTATTCTTTTTCTAAGGATACACGAAAATAGTAAGAGCTGGGTTCGCTTTTAGGAAACCGTTACTTTAATTTTCTTAATATGTTTTTTGTTATAGGTCGTATGGGCGACAACAAAGCAAGTTGGTTGTGGCTTCAGTGTTTATCCTAGCGGCAGTGGATATTCCAAACTCTACGTTTGCAACTACGGCGAAGGGTAAGTAAAAGCTTTAAAATTGTTTTGAAAATGGCCAGCCAGAGAAGTGAACAGGGGCAAGGCTTATTGCTCGATTGTCATATCGGTTTGTGAGCTAATAATTTTTTTTTACGTGGACAGTCCGCATCCGAAGCGTCTCTACGGATCTCAGGGGTCAGCCGGATTACGTGTTTGGCAGGCCGAGTTTTGGTTGGCCGGTGAAGTTTTTGGTTGCGGGCTTCAGATCTTATACGTTTAGCCGCAGCGATCATGTAATTGAATCGCGTATGGATGCTGGTGCTATAAAATGGAAAGCTAATGGAAACGTGGAATTTAAACATCTCTCTTAACAGTGGCGTAACTAGGGTTTTATACTGAGGGGGCAACACTAGGCATTTAGTCGAATGGTGTGGAGGGAGCCGAATAAGAGCCCCGGAAGCTGATACATTGTTGCTATTCTCCGGCATTTTCTGGCCTTGTAAAGTGCCGTTGGAAACATTTTTATAAAACCAGTTTAGCTGACTGCATTATACGCATAAAAAAATTTTGTCATGTAAATCTTTCAGTTTTTCATACCAAATACTTATTTTTTAAACACTGATACTTTGTTAGAAATGTTTGGAATTTTAAGCAAATATGGAATAAAAAGAGTTAGTAATTCTTATTGTTTATCTTTACTGATTTTCGTATTTCTCCATTTGTTACCTGGTTACTTTAGTGATTTAAAGGAGAAACAGTAGGAGTATAAATTAGCTAAGATGAAAGTTGCGTCTTTGACCTCAAAATGCAGCCATCTGACGGTAAATAATTTTTCAGCTATGGAAAAAGTGACTTGACCAATTTGCCGAATAAGCTTTCAAAATCTCACAGAGGGGGCGAATCGCCCCTTTGCCCCCCCCCCCCCCCCGTCCCCTAGTTACGCCACTGTCTCTTAAAACCATTAAAAAAATTATCGGCAGAGATAATAAAAAGAAGCTGGCAAATTATATTGCGGACGAAATATTGTGGATGACTCGCAATTTAAGTTTGCCAGTATTTTGTTTTATGGTTTTGACTAAGTTGTTTAGCTCATTTTACGCTGTTTCTACATCTCGAAAGAAAAGACAGCTGCCCCGACTGGGACTCGAATCCAGGACTTTCACCTGACGAGGCTAAAGTCATTTGAGTTAGCCAGTTGGGGCAGTTATCTTTTCTATCTTTATCGGAATAGACTATCTTGTATCCTCACAGGCCACTCTGTAATGCAGGCCGTTTGCTTTGTTTAGTAAAGTTTTGTTCCTTCCAAACGTACTTTTTTTCTGGACCATTGGTGTTAATGAGGAAAAATGGACAGGATTTTTCCTTTGTCTTTTGAGAAATTGAAAATTAATGAATACACAAACAGAACGATAACACAAATTTACGAAAACTTTCCACAATTGTTTTTTTCCAGAACATTTAATTTTTTTTTTTTTTGGGGGGGGAAGGGGGGATTTTTCGTCCCTAAAAAGAAAACTGCACCTAAGTGACCCAGGCAGGCGCACCACAAAATTGTATTAATCGTTATTTCTTATTGCTTTGTAAAATAATACATTCATTTATTTCAGAGGTAACATGATGGGTGGTACAATGTATGAAGAAGGCAGATCTTGTTCCAAATGCGGCCGTTGCTCGACTTCATATCCTGGACTTTGCAGCCCTTAAGTAAGTCATACAATTTTCTTTGATTAATATACCCTCGTTCTGATGATTTAGCTGAATGATCAAATAGTAAAAAATGTTGTACAATATAATATAAACTTTCATTAAAAAAAACAATCTACACCATTAAGATCGTCCTCAAATTATCACCCTCAAATATGCGAAAAACCCTGAAAAAATAAAGTCAAAGTTCGTTTTTTTAAACCATCTTCATGTTTGTTCATGACGTCATAGTTTGTTCTTGAAAACCTCCTCGAGCGAAGAGAGATGATCTGGAAAAGGATGTACGGAGGACGTATTTTGCAACACACCACATATACATCTTAAAATTGGTTTTGTATTAACCAATGAATTGATGAATTGATGCATGGAAAAATCAAAACAATAGATTTGGTTTTAAAACGGTGTCAAACATTCGTGTTTCTGAAGCACGGAGGTGCGTGGATTGAACGAACAGAGCGAGCGATTTCCACGTAAAGTAAAGCTTTTCAATATGTGTTTCTCTTTGCTCTTGCAATCTTTCATCTCTCACCTTCGTAGGAGATTACATGTGACGTTCTGCAGATGTTTCACCAAGTGAGGGATCATCAAAAAGTGAAGTAATAAGACGCCCATGGGAAAATCTGTACTGAGCAGGACGTAAAGAACAATATTCTTAAAATAACTAAAACAAGAAAACCCATATAAAGTTTATACTAACACAAATTACAAGTGGTGTGTGGTTCTTGGTGGTTACATTGATTCAGTCACGTGTCTGAGGAAATGTTTGCGCTGACTGAGTAAACGAAGCGAACGAAAATCAGCGTTTGTCATCAGAAACAGCGCTTTTCTGGTAAATTGCTTGATCTTTTTGCTTGACTCCTTGGACGTAAAAAAATAATATTGACCTTCCCTCGAGATAATCAATATCTCATACTACACTCTTATAATTTGCTTGATCGTTTTTTATGTGGATGGTCTGTCTGTATAATCAGTGTTGCAGCAAGAAATATCCTCGAGCGTAGCGAGACGACGCGGAATTAGCGAGCGAAGCGAGCGACTCTGCTAGTCTACACCATTAAGATCGTACGATGTGCGTGGGTGTGTGTTTGCACCTCTACTCTTCTGGTACCAAAGCACCTACAAACGCGGGAGTAGGACCAAACGAAAGATAATTAAATTGCGCTTCGGATAGGCCTATTTTTATCGCTGTAACTTGATGTTATGACCCTCAAATACGCGAAAGAACCTGAAAAAGTAACGTCAAAGTTTTTTAAACCATCATGATGTTTGTTTATGACGTCGTAGTTTGTTGCAAACCTCCTCAAGCGAAGCGAAATGATCTGGAGAAGGATGCACGCAAAAAAATAACCCAAAAGTAGGCTATGACGTATCTTGCAACGTACCACATAAACATCTTAAAATTGGTTGTGTATCAACTGACTTGATGCATGGAAAAAAACAGACCCATAGACCTAGTTTTAAAAGGGTGCCAAACATTCGTGTTTCTAAAGCACGGAGATGCGTGGATTGTGCGAGCAAAGTAAGCGGTTTCCACGTAAACTAAACCTTTTCAATGATTGTTTCGCTATGCTCTCTCAATCTTCCATCTCTCACCTTAGTATAGGGGATTACTTCTGGAGAAGAAGTAGTACAACGTACAACGATTGTTGACCAAATTATTTTCGTGGAAGCCTCTAACGTTTCGGGAACGCGTCCATCAAAGCTATAGTATAGGGTGCATGGCTTTGGGCCACAACCCTTAATAAACAAGTTCGACACCTGCAAAATACAAGCGTTACAAGTATGGTGTGACACAGACGAATAGCGACAAATTACGTAGACATCTAAACTTTATTTAAAGAGATGCTGCAATAAGGAATCCCCTCGAGCAAAGCGAGACGACCCCAACGGAGCGAGCGATGTGTCTAGTCACACTTACTAACCATGATCCCATCTCGAATTTACGGACTCGTCGATTGTTTGAGAATGCATTTTAAGGAAGATTAGCATAAGTAGTGCATGAAATCAACTACTGCACTTTTTCGGGGTTAACTGCGCGATGCATGAAAGTCAGTTATAGTACTCGAACTCTGTTCGCAGGCTCAGCTCGAAATTCGATACGGTCATAATGCTGTATTTATGCCAATTTTAGAACGATTCTGATATTCAAATATACTCAATTGATTGCCTCAATGAGAGCTTTACAGTGGCATGGACTAAAAATAAGTAGCACATGCCGTTTTTAAGTGATATTCTTAAATCTGAAAACGTGACCTGAAAATCTTGTTGTGAGCCGAGTAGTATCACAAACTAGTTTTATGTTGCAATTACAAGTTTGGTAAAGGCATAATAATAAACATAAATACAAATTTCAATCTGCTTCACCTGTAATAGGCCCAAGCTTGTTTCCTAGTATCTTGCGTAGTTTTCTTTTTACTGATAAGGCATTATGTGCATTGTCCAGCTGAGAGACTCTACCAATAAGGACATTTGTTGAACAGATTCACTTTGTCCTTCGTGTAGGACCAATACAAAGTCTACAGTTCTGCCAGCAAGACTCCTACCAGGAGGACGTTTATGTCTACTGCAGGGAAGCCTATACTTTACGTGGAGCCAGCAACATAATAATGACGATTCCGTTTTTACTGACGATTATTTTAGACTTATTTACACAGCTGACTTGCATCTGCGGTCCAAATATACTTACAGAAGTTCCGTGTAGAGTAAAATAACTACAATTACCATTCTACACTTGTTATTTAAATCCCGGTCTTTGCCCACACTACCCACATACACGAAACGTTCAGCTTTTACGGAAAGGTCGTCGTTTGCTCGCACATTGTGCAAACGCATGAAACCACCAACTTCTGGTTTCGATTTTTGCTAAAATTCGTGTAATTTTTGTGCTGCACAAAAAATTTCGTCCTGCTAGAAGGAGTACAAGCGAAACACCAGGACTTGTAACGTAGTGTGTTCCTCAAATAGGTCGTTGAACTTCTGTTATGAAGTTCTTGGGAAAAGAGGGCATTTGTAGAAATTCATCTCACTTGGGCGACAATGTGAAAAATTGTATATTTTTTAAAAATTATGGTAGGATCGTCGCTTTCAGTGCAGCAATGGTAACTAACAGTACGAAGCAAGTATTGCAAAATGATTTTGAACTATTTATCGTCTATCGATGTTGAACTATATTTTACATACTAAGCCGCTTTAAAATGTGCTGTGTACCTGTAAGTTAATCGCACCGAATAATACTTTGGACGTTAAATGAATACTTGAACATTGCTACTGCAAGTAGCAATGTCCTAGTGTTCATTTAACTTTCGAACTATTAGTCGGTGCGAATACGTGGCTAATAGGATTAACCTTGGTAGCCTTTCCCTGGTTGAATGATATCACTACTTTCAAAGGCCGACCCTTTTTGGAAATTTGACGGCTTCTGTTATACCAGTTTTGGGTTTGGTTAGATTTTAATACTAAGCCTTAAAATGTGCTGCGTACCTGTAACACGCTGTTACCGGCAGGCCGTAGAATAGGCATTCCCAGTAAGATTGCACATCTCCATTACGGGCGGTTTGCCCCAAGCATTCAATCATACTGCAACATGATTGGCGCACCAGGCCACCCACTCTCCTTCTAGTTCCTCTCACTATACAATAGTCTGGTAGCAGGGCCAAAAACCTGGAAGTAAGGTCCGCCCAATGTTTTATGGTGTTTTGTGTTTTTTCAAGGCATACTTAATGAAATTCTACACGGTGCCACTTTGTCACCCTTGAGCAAATCAAAATATTCAAGATATCGACCATATCTTCGCTTATAGAACAGACTGTATAATCATTTTGGTGTCTAATTTTCATGGTCAGGGAATATTAATAACGGATTATCTTGTTGATAAAATACACACGTTTTTTTTTAGGGGCTGATATATCACAGTCACCGTTCGATTTTATGCTCATTGTCAACTACTATTCTGCCCTTTCTAATTTAGGTGGAAGACCCCAATTAGATTCATTTGAAAGGTGAGAATGTCTTCTTTGCATCAAAGGTAAATAAATGGGTTTATCATTGTTAGGGACTGAGGTACGTCCTTTTTTTTAGGGGCTGGTATCACAGTCACCGTTCAATTTTTCGCTCATTTTCAACTCTCAACTGCTATTCTGCTCTTTCTAATTTAGGTGGAAGACCCCAATTAGATTCATTCCAAAGGTGGGAATGTCTTCTTTGCATAAACGGTAAATAAATGGTTTTATTATTGTTAGGAACCGAGCTACACCCTTTTTTTTAGGGGCATGTATCACAGTCACCGTTCGATTTTTCACTCATTTTCAAATTTCAACAGCTATTCTGACGTTTCTAATTCAGGTGGACGATTCCAATTCAATTCATTCGAAGGAAGACATTCCTACCTTTCGAGTGTACATAATTGGAGTCGTCCACCTAAATTACAAACGTTTGAATAGCAGTTGAAAGTTGAAAAATCAAACAGTGACTGTGATACCAGCCCCTAGTAAAAAGGGCATAGCTCGTTCCAAACGATGAGATACCCATTTATTTATCCTTGATGCAAATTAGATATTCCCACCTTTCGAATGAATCTAATTGGGGTTTTTCACCTAAATTAAAAACAGCAGAATTGTAGTTGAAAGTTGAAAATAAGCAAAACATCGAACGATGACTGTGATACTCGCCCCTAAAAAAAAAAAGTGTAGCTCGTTCCCTAACAATGATAAACCCATTTATTTACCCTTAATGCAAAGAAGACGTTCCCACCATTAGAAGTAATATAATTGGGGTCTTTCACATAAACTAAAAACAGCAGAATTGCAGTTGAAATTTGAAAATGAGAGAAAAATCGAAAAGTGACTGTGATACCAGACCCTAAAAAAGGGCGTACCTCGGTCCCTAACAATGATAAACCCATTTATTTACCTTGATGCAAAGAAAAAATTCCCACCTTTCGAATTAATCTAATTGGTGTCTTCTATTTGAAAATGAGCGAAAAATCGAACGGTTTCTGTGATACCAGCCCCTAAAAAAGGACATATCAACAAGATAATCAGTTATTAGTATTCCCTGACCATGAAAACATAATATTAGACACCGAAATGAGTATCCTGTCTGTTCTACACGCAAAGATATGGACGATATATGATTTTACAGCCATCTTGGCCGCCATCTTGAATATTTAAATTTCCTCAAGAGTGACAAAGTGGCACCCTGCAGAATTTCAGTAAGTATGCCTTGAAGAAACACAAAACACCATAAAGGATTGGGTGGACCTTACTTTCCAGGTTTCTGTTATACCAGTTTTGGGTTTGGTTAGATTTTAATACTAAGCCTTAAAATGTGCTGCGTACCTGTAACACGCTGTTACCGGCAGGCCCTAGAATAGGCATTCCCAGTAAGATTGCACATCTCCATTACGGGCGGTTTGCCCCAAGCATTCAATGATACTGCAACACGATTGGCGCACTATGCCACTCACTCTCCTTCTAGTTCCTCTCACTATACAATAGTTTGGTTTAGGTTAAAAATGCCATTTGGCAACCAGTCTACAAGCAATGGCACAGGGAAGTACTGAATAAATTGTTGCTCGGGAAGTGTAGGAGAGCCTTCCTTCTAGACGTAGCCTCAAGGACGAACCTTCAGTCTTGGTTGTGAGTTTAAACTAACATGTTTAAGCCACCCACCTTACCCTAGACAAGTTGGAAGAATCGTTATCTTTACTGAATCCCAGCGAACACCCTCATTGTGTGTTACATACTTTGGTGTCAGTTCAGTACGCCCTTCCCACATAATACGGCCAGTATGTTGTCGCATACTCGTGTTCATCTTGAAAAGGACAGGGTTTTAAACAACTGCATTTCATGAATGTGTCTTTTAATCGTCAATACGACAGTTCTTTGTATGCAGGTACTACCTCCCCGATTCAGTTAAGCATTGCTACCCCCCCCCCTCCCCCGGTATCCCTATTCTCCACCATTGCACATACTGAAAAAGTATAGAGCAGTGACACAACGTATTATTATTGTATATAACTCTATGCTGGAGCCTTAATGGGTTAGCTACAAGGAGCACTGCAGCGAGAAACAGAAGGGCATCATACTGAAGCCGATGCTGTGAAGAGTGATTTCTTAGACCTAAAACGCACGATTTTTGTTATTGGAGAAAACAACGTTATTTTAAGCCTAAGAAATCCGCTCTTCCGTTGTTTTTCCCTCCATTTTTATGTAGTGCACCTTGTAGGTATGCCCTCCAAAACACATACTGGTGCCAATCTAGTGCCAATATGGCGGCAAATGTCACTGCTCTATACAAACACGGCTCAGTAAACTATTTCATATTTTCCTTATTCTTTCTTGTAAGTCTTATTTACCAATGACCGTTTCCTGTTACAACGGCCACTAGCTAATTTTTTTTCATGGAATTTTTCTTGCTTTCCTCCTCAGGTTAAAGATGGGTTGATTGACGTAAATGAAGAGCACACGAGTCTGTTCAAATCAGAAGATATCATCAAAAATTTTTTAAGATTTGATAATTGCAAGACAGAACACCAAACGGTGTAAATAGACACATGACATTTTTATTGTATTACCTGTTTTTAAAAGTAGTGTTCTGTTGGTACCAAAGTACAAACTTAGACTGTGGACTTTTGTAATAATGTTACAGAACTGTAGCTACTGATAATTTTGTATGGTATAAATGCTGCAATTATATTTTCTGCATCTGCCAATAATTCACTTTTAAGTCTGCTGCACCAAAATGAAGTAACTACTTTTGTAAAAGCTTATTATGAAACAGTTTTAGTGTAACAATTCCTCTTGTTTAAGAAATAAAATTAACATCTCTTATTATTACGAACTGTGATTATGTTTTCAAAGTGGAAGAATACGTGTAGCGTCGTGTAGCGCCGTCTGCAAACTAAATTTTGACTAACTAGATTATTAACTTAAAGTGGAAATTTCGTTAATTTTCATTTGTCTGCTTAAATTCACTACTTGAATGTAAAAAAAATGGCTTTTGGGGAAAGGGTTTTTCACAATTAAAATGAGTTTTTAAAAATACTTTTCCGTTTTGTTCATTTTTCTTACCAATAGAGTTACCTACCGACTACTTATTTATGTCTATGGTCATGCAACAAAGAGACAAAGAATGAGTAAGGCAATATGCAATAAGCATAGAGAAACACAAATGCTGATGCTCAGTATGCTCTTTTTGAGGCACAGTTTGTGAAATCGATTGAGTCTCCGATTAGATGCCTCCTTCGTCCCAAATCACCCAGTAAAATAGAAGATGTGTTAGCCGTACTTGGTAGAAGATGTATGACCACGATGGGGTCAAAGGCACAGATCAACAAAGTACAGAGTTAGCCTAAAGTCGAGCCAGAAGTACATGGCATATCCAAACAAATGGGAGCCCTAGAAAAGCAGCTACAAGAAAAAAAAACACGCATATAAACGCTATTGGTAGAATGAGTAATAACTTAAGGGGTCCTCCTTCTCAGTAAATGATCAGAGGAGATAATGGGAACAATCAGGATTTGGGTCCAAGAAATCAAGCCTCTTTTTCGGCCAACTGTTACCGACGACACGCAATCGAATACAGGGCCCGGAATGCTATTTCTGCCACTATTATGGCCATGTTGCCAACAAATGCCCCAGCATCCCGCAAACCAACAAGTAGATTGGTTAAGGGAACACAATGCAATGGCCCATGGGGACCTGTGTGGAACCTGAGCAAAAATCAGCATGACTGCAATCTAGGGAAACAAACAATGCCGCACAACACAACTAGCGTAATAGCCCAGAGAGGAATTCAAACTAGAAGGGCAACCAGGGAAAAAACCGAACTCCCACAGGTTCCCCAAAAGAAGTAACAAGAGCAAGTCTGCACTTATTAACTGCTTCCTTTTCCATAAATTACAAGAAGAGGACAGCAGTAACCTAAACAGATTTAAAGCACACTTGATGGCTAGAACAGTGGATGGTAACCCTTAACCACTACAAGAAAAATACTTAGCCAAATTAGGAAATTAATTAATTCTTCATTTCTACAGGCCTCAGAAAGAGCTATCCTCAGTCCATGAAGTACCCATAGGTATAGACGCTATCATACGTTTGAACCTCCAGTTAATACCATTGGAAGGACAATTTTATTCTTACTCAGAGGAAAATAGACCAAGCCAGTCAGGAATCTCAAATATCGCTGGTTACATTACTCCTCCCTGAAGATGTACAGGAAGGACTAATAGCATTACCCTGGGATAACATATTGCCTCCTGACTCCAGTCTGCAGGTACCATCAAACCTAGAAATCCCTTGGGAGGGAAAGGATGTTCTACTCCAGCATAAAGGAGGGTTCTATCACTTCGGCTGCTTAACTAACAGGATAGCCAAAGTTAACACTTTCAAAGGAACAGTTATAGTAGTGTTAAAAACAGGGCTCGTAAAACCTTCACTATGAGGGAAAATGCAGTAGTGGGAATGGTGTCTCCACTAAATGTTGAAATAGTCGAGATTGGTATAGAGGCTCAAAAAACCATCCAGTTACAAAAATCACGTCCTTATAGGCTTACCAGAATTTGATAGTGCACATTTGGATCAAAATATGAGAGAACAAGTAAAAAGGATGTTGGTAGCAAATCCAGAGAGCCATAGAAAATAACACGGAGGATATTGGGCTCAACCACCTGGTGCAGATGCGCGTACTATTAAAGGATGTCACCCCTGTATATAAGAAATCGTGTCTCTTGCCTGACACCTTAGAGCAAGTGATGCAGCAACCAATGCAAAGCCTTATGGATGCTGTCATCAACTCTATGACGGTTTCAGGTTACAATGCTCCTTGCCTCCTTGTAAAAAAAAAAAAGAGCAACAATTAATTTTGTCTTGTGGTGGATTACCATGCCCTGAATGGAAAGGTTCCTCCTGTTCAATATTCAAATCCAGAAGTGGCTAATGTTTTTCCTCTGCGGTAAATCGAGCGCTGTCCGAACTGATTTGGAATGGAGTCTTTGCTTTTTAGGATGATATATTGATTTACTCCACAGCACATTTGGCAGCATTTAAGGGAAGTTTTGAAAAAATTAAAGCTGCTGGACTCACAGCAAATCCAAAAAAGTGTCATTTGGTAACAAGAAATATCAAGTTTTTAGGGCACATTTTGTCAGAAGGAACCATCAGGCCTGCAGATAACAAAGTAACTGCAGTGGCCCACGTCCCAAGGCCCAACACGGTTAAAGATCAATAGAGTTTCTTGGGCCTAATTAACTTCCATCATCGGTTCATTAGACACACCCCAGATATGTTTACTATGGACTCAGTTAACTCAAAAATCCAACCTCCATTTCACATGGACAACACAATGCAAAGATGTATTCACACAACTAAAAGATAATTTAAGCAGTAAACCATTTCTCAAGACCCCTGCCTACAACCTGGCCCTTGTGGCTATAATCCAGCAAAAAAACGATAAATGCAAGCTTCAGCCTGAAGCTTAAGCTAGTCGCAAGCTCAAACCACCAGAGGCAGCCTATTCGACAATACAGAAGGCCCTGGCCATGGTATAGCAGTTAAACCATTTCAGATATTTTCTGATTTGCAGGCCGTTCCATCTAATAACAGACCAGCAGGCCCTCGTGTACTTATTTGAGAATAAGAGCTCTATACCCATGCTTACCAGTTGGACCCTTAGTGTTCAGCTGCACTATTTAACAATCACTTGCAAGAATGGGCATTTGAATGCGAATCATACTTTATCACGGAATCCTTCAGAATCGGCAGATGATTAACTAACAGACTCTAGTTTGAGTTCAGAAGGTTTGTTGCCAGTCAACCAACCATGGGGCACAGAATGGCCAAAGGCACGAATTAGCAGTGACAAAATTAAAAACCCTTTTACAGCCAACCTCCTCAAACATCTGGAAGCTAAGGTATTTAACATTTCTGTCTTGAAAACCCTTCCCATTGAACATGTTTTTTTTATTGAGGATGAGAAAGGGATTTTGTACAAATATTCCACGCCCAGACTCAACCACGAGTACGGTAGAGTGACTGAACAATTGGTTGTACACAGTCTTATGAAGGAAAATGTGTTTATGACTGGTGTCGTATGGGCCACACACCTATGGATAGAGAAAGCCGCCTATCTAATTTCAAGACATTAACACTAGAGGGAGCAATACGGGGATATTAAGCAATATTTCCAGTCTTGCACAAAATGTCAAAAAAAGAGAAAGCCACAAGAACTTTGCAGCCCATGAAGCCCATGCGGCTGGCCACCAGGCTTTTTGAACAAACGAGCAAGGACGTCCTAGGACCGCAACCACTAACTGAACGAGGCAACAAATATGTTTTGATATTTCCGACTACTTCACTAAGTGGGTAGAGGAATTTGCCTTGCCTGATACCAAAGCACATAGTGTTGATGATGTCTACACAAAAGACGTAATGTCACGATACGGTTTTTGCTGGTCCCTCATATCAGATAAAGGACCCTAGTTTACCTCAGACCTACCTGAAGGAAGTGTGTGCCCTCCTGGAACTAAACAAAGCTTTTGCCAGCCCTTACCGTCCAAGGACAGATGGCCTTATAAAATGCTTCAATTGGACTTGGCCAGTCACGTTGCCTTACTATGTAGGACAGAGACAGGCAGACTGGGATGATGACCTGCCTATGGTTCTGCTAACCTACGGAATGCCATAAATTCGACTACCAAGGAAACACCCTATTACCTATTGCCTGGGGTGACCCATTGCTTCCAAAGTTGGTAGGCACCAAGCCCTGGAGAGTGGGTTATAATCCAGATGATTATAAGATCGTTCTGGCTCAAAAATTGTCGTAGGCCTTTGCCCATGCAAAAGAGCAGTCGCAAGCCATAACTGATAAACAGACCAAACATTTCAAACATAGCAGAAGAACTGCTAAAGAAAAAGCTTTAAGACCTGGAGATGTAGTGATGCTGTATACTCTAAGAGTCTGAAGTTGGCATGGCTGTGTAAATAACCTTATCAGATGTTACGGCAAACAAGTCCTGTAAATTTTGGAATTATCAAAATGAGTTGAAGGGGAGGAAGACAATTATGCACGCAGATTGCTTAAAGGGTTACATCCCTAGGGAACCTTTTCCCCAGATTGTGCAAGCCAAAGAAGATATCACTTCAACAGAGGACTCAGAAGCAGAAGTCTTAAACCAAGAAAGAGATTTGTGAACCAGGGATAGAGGAAGAAGATCCATACTAGCACCCCAATTAGGTATACCGCTCTAACGATCACGGCGCGCCCAGGCACAGCAATGGCCACAATATATATTACACCACTCTGAGTAGATGTCACCAGAGATAAGACAATGGCATGCACATATGCCTGAATAGAGAAGAGGGGACTACCTAGTAAGATCATCCTCTAAGGGAGTCCTCCGAAGAGGAATGGAGGAAGAGATAATATCTCAGAAAACCTGATCAGCACAATAATGACGTAGGAGACTGAATCCATACATAGCATCCACGAAATCCATGGAAGCGATAGTGATCCCGAAGTATCCTTGGCAACCCAAGAACCCGAGGAAGCAGTAGGGGAACTTATTACAAGCTGTCACTGCCCTACTAAAAAAAACCCAGACTTAAGAAAAAGCATTCACATACAAAATGCAATCCCAGTACCAGAAGGCCTAGTCATTGAAGACAGACTCCGACCCTTCCAGCAGAATAAGCATGAGGCTTTACAGCCCACAGCCTCCAACAGGAGTAAGTATGCCAGACGGTAACGACACTGCGGGCCAAACTGGAAAAGACCTTGCAGTAGCAGTTCCATACCAAGTCATTTACAAGTGATGAGAAGTAAATGATGGCCGCTATTTTAGAGGAACAGATGACTCTGGAGAAAAGGAGGAATCCAGGAAAACTGGCTGCTACAAGAAGAAAAATCCTCCAAGGATGCGGGTAACATAAATAGTCTTTAGAAGTGGATACTCACCCAGTTAAGGGTAAATGGGCGAACCTTCACTGGAATTCGTTATAGCATTTCTTCAGTTTTACTTCTAAGGCGGTGAGGGGCAGACTAGGTGTATCCCAGCCAAGAGAAGAAACGCATCATAAAATAGTGGGACCTAAAGTGGCAAACGGCAGACTTGCATAAGTCTGAATCTTGGGAGTTTTGATGGCACAAAAACCGTTTCCTAGTCACGAAGGGTTGGTAGCTGAAAAGACTTGAGCATTGCTACAAAAGTTCTGCTCTCCTGAAGCACATGTTGACAAAACCCACGTGATGATTGATACCCTCTTAAAAGGGAATTTGGATCTAATTCACATATTTATAAGCAAGAGGATTGCCTTCCAAAAGAAGACCAGGCTCTAGGTGAACCCATATAGCATCCTACATTCGTGAACTTAAAAGGCAAACCATCAATTGTTGGTATGGTACATTTAAGATATGCACTATGTGATAGTTTTGTAACCTGGTTGCAGGGCCCCCACAACTGGGGGTCAGGTGGATCCACTGTATCCAGGCCCGGTCACTTCAAGGGACGCGCACGGCCTACATTTTTTTTTCCAACTGTGAGTTTTTACGCCTATGATAAATGTACGTACTTTGTGCATATTGTGAATTTTTTTTATACGCCCAACAAACAACTACTCCAACCCAATGGCAGTGGGCACGGAGCAGGAACATTGTAGTGCAAGCCTGTAAGCTTGTTAGGTAGGGAAGCCTTCAAACGTAAGCAGTCCGGATTAATGATTGAGCCAACCCATTAAGCAAAATTGTGGCCGACGCATATTATAATATAGTGTAACCGTTTTTACGATTTCGGTGGGGGGGGGGAGGGAGGGCGCTGTTGTAGTTAGTCCCAGGCCCCCAACTTTGATGTGGGGGCCCTGCCTGGTTGCGTAGTGTAGAGCAGTGGTTCCCAACGTTTTTCAAGCCGCGACCCCCCCCCCCAACAAAATTTTTCCCCGCGACCCCCCAAGTAAATTCCTTTGCCCGTCGGTTTCACAACTAGGGGGTCTGGGGAGCGTTGCGAGCTTCTCCAGTGGGGTCCGGGGCGGAGCCCAGGAAAGCCAACGCTTTTTTTGCAGTTTACGCATTTTAAACGTCGTCATTTGCTCATTAAAAAAATAGCCCTCGTATTTTATAGAATTATACAATAAATTATTACGTATTAATCTACTATACATTAATACAATTAATTAATTTTATTAATGATGAAATTTCAGGGAAAAAAAATTTAAAAAAAAGTAAAAAATAAAAAGTAAAAAGTAAAAGTAAAAGTAAAAAAAGTAAAAATTTAATAAAAAAAAAGTAAAATAATTTTTCTTCTTGCTCATGTATCGTGATGCCGAGAGGACGCCCGCGAACCCATTTGGGTTCGCGACCCATAGGTTGAAAACCACTGGTGTAGAGACTCAAAAGGAGTAGCGTCTATGGACCCTAAAAAGGTTACTTTTAATAAAGCCTGTGAGACTGCTCTTGCTTTTAAGAGGGCAGAAATCAATGTAGCGGGATTTCAAAGCTCCTCTCAGCTGCTCATCATATTAGTGAAAACAGCATCGGAAGCCTAAAAAGCATGTAAAGAGCTTTTGTTGCAGCTATCGAGGACATGCATCCAGAATGTAAATATAAGTTAAACAAAGTTTCAATTTGTGGGGCCGCAGGTCGTTTAAAAATCACATGTGTCAGAAAAGTCCAGCCCCAGTAGCAAATTGGTCTCGGCTCCTATAGGCCTAAAAGGGTAACCACTGGCGCATGTAAGAACGATCATAAATACAGTAAAGAGAAAGCATATCATGTTATTGACCAGTCTGAAAATTCACACTTGGACACCTCTAGTTCTGAGTCAGAGTTTGATATCCTCCATTAATACAACGACTTACTGGAGCATAAACAGTAGTAAATGCATTGATCTGTTTATTTTGAACGGTCATAAATTACCATTGGAAGTTGATCCTAGTTGTGATTCCACTTTAATTCCTATTAGCTGGTATAAGTCTTATTTTTCTAACGTTAGCCCTACTGCCATAGCATTAAAATTTTGGGTAGGCGAGATGCTTAAGCCTCTAGAAATTAAGTTGAAATTGAACGTAAAGTTAAATTAATGATTAAACTGAATGTCCGTGCACTATTGTGGTGCGAGGCTCAATCTCAGCCCGAATCAATTTTTCAATGTTGATATTTCAGAAGGACAATTTGTTTTTTAGACAAATTTTGTTTCCAACACCGAAGTCTTTAAACAATTTCCGAACTTGTTCAAACCAGGTTTTGGTATCTTTAAGGGGCAGGAGAAGCATAAGAATTACAAAGCTGGAAACAAACTAAAAACTAATGCTAAACCAAAATTTTGTAAGGCTCCACCAGTGCTCCTCGCCATGAGGAGGAAGGTTGAGGCTGAAATCGACTGTCTGGTGTGGGAGAGGATTTTAAAACTCGTTGATTGTAGCACATGGTCGACTCCCATTTTTCATGTTTTAAAGCCCAACGGTGAAGTTCACATAGTTAGTGACCATAGCATTATGGTAATCCCAGAGTTCGAACTAGAATACTTTCCAGTCCCTTGGGCGGAAGAGTTGTTTAGTGGGCTTTCGGGATGTGAAAAGTGTTCACTCATTGATTTGACCGATCAAATGGAGCTGTGTTACGTATGTGCTAACTTGTAACAGCTGTAGACGCCTATATTCGAGTGGCACAGAGTTCCTCTTGGCTTGACTAATGTTTCAGGAATGTTCTGAAAACTCATTGAACAAGTCCTGCATTTCATTCCTAGGTGCCGGTCCTTCTCCGATGAGATTCTTGTGGCAGGAAAGGATTAGAGCATGATGCTACGTTATCCAAAGTATGCTCCACTTTGCAGGAAAATGGCGTTCAAGTGAAAAAGTCCAAGTGCAGACTTAATAAAACATAGATTAAGTATCTTGGCTTTAAAATTGACAAAGATAGTATGGCTAACCATCCGGTGGTCTAAAATGCAAATACATTAACGCAGAACCTCAAAATGTTTCTGAATTAAGTCTTATTTACGGTTTCTGAGTCAGTAATCTAAATTTGTGATATCTGGCAACGAT
Source organism: Lithobius niger (assembly GCA_023313725.1). Classification (NCBI taxonomy): domain Eukaryota; kingdom Metazoa; phylum Arthropoda; class Chilopoda; order Lithobiomorpha; family Lithobiidae; genus Lithobius; species Lithobius niger. Next base: position 24,393 of record JAHWFP010254891.1, read on the forward strand.
ATTGTGGCCACTAAATCACAAAATCACCCTGACTCTGGATAGAGAAATGTTCAAGAGACAGTGGGCAATGCTAAGAGCGTTTTTCTGAACTCAAAGGTTCTAGTACGTTATAACCTCAAACCACCACTTAAATTTGTGCGCGCACGTTTTCCTTAAGCTTGGTGCAACGATTATACAGGGTGGTGCATAACCTTTGTCCAGGGGTCTGGAACCATAATGACAAACAAAGTATGAAGGCAACGATTGCATTTAGTTTCAATAATGAATTCTCCACCCAAAAATAACTAGTATGAGGTATGTCCGCCATTGGCTGCCCTTACAACACCCAATCTTTTCGGATAAGAACGTAATAGATGCTCAAAAAGAACTGTATCCTCTTCCATGTCACGGAGTGTTGCTGTGAGATGCGCCAAAAGAGTATTTCGACTATAACGGCTATCATCGCGTTCCATAACCATGAGAGATTCAACAGCATCTTTGAAGGAGAAAAAAACCTCTTTTCATTCTACAGACTCCTGGACAAATGTTATGCACCACCCTGCACATGCTACGCCAAACAGGAAGCACAGGCCTATAGAGTAGTGACACGACGTAGTATTATTGTATATAACTCTGTGCTGGAGCCTTAATTGGTTAGCTGCAAGGGGCACTGCAGAGAGAAACAGAAGGGCATCATACTGAAGCCGATGCTGTGAAGAGTGATTTCTTAGACCTAAAACGCGCGATTTTTGTTGTTGGAGAAAACAACGTTATTTTAAGCCTAAGAAACCTGCTCTTCAGTTGTTTTTCCCTCCATTTTTATGTAGTGCACCTTGTAGTTATGCCCTCCAAAACCCATACTGGTGCCAATATGGCGGCAAATG
>JAHWFP010254891.1:25655-42230 GCA_023313725.1 Lithobius niger
GAATGTTCCCTCTCTGGTGTAACAATATAATATATCTAACTCTATGGGCTTGGGACACTCGCCCACTTGCAACCACCATGTAACGTGTAAATGTCCCGTCTTGTAAATATGTATATAAGAAATAGTTATAATGAATTAAATATATAAGAAGCAACTTAATTCCTGGCATGGTTCCTCCAAGTTTACAACACGACAATTTTGGCGACGAGGGAAATGGGGCTTAATTCAAGTAAGGTTTTGTAGTTAATGATGAAATTAGCTGTTGTCCGTCATTGACATTAGGCCTAACCAACGTTAACCATGGGCACGAAGTACCGTTTTGAAGAATTTTGCGGCCATGCCGACAAATGGGAGATTTACACTGAACGTTTGGAGCAATATTTTGAAGCCAACGATGTTCCTGAAGAAAAGCAACGGGCCGTTTTCCTGTCTGTTTGTGGCTCCAACACGTATTCACTTTTGCGTGATCTGCTTACTCCCGATAAGCCCAGTGAGAAAACCTACGAAGAAATTAAGACTACTTTAACGCAGCACTACTCGCCTAAGCCTTCTGAAATAGTGGAGAGGTGTACCTTCGATTTGCGGAAACGTAAGGAAGCCGAATCTGTTGCCGAATATGTAGCAGAATTACGTCGTTTAAGCCAGCATTGTAATTTTAAGGAAAAGCTTGAGGAGCGAATACGTGATGCACTGGTTCGAGGTAACAACGACAGCTATATTCAGCAACGGTTGTTTGCCGAGTCTACATTAACCCTTGATACAGCTGTAAAGTTAGCCACAGCACTTCAGTCTGCAGCCAGGGATTCGAAGACCATTCAAGCTACTGCGTATGGTGAAAATTTGCAAGGTACGGTTCACAAGGTCACGAAGGACAAACGTCCAGCAAGTGCAGGTTCTAATAAGAACAGTGAAATTGTGTGCTATAGGTGTTCTGGTCCACATAAAGCAAATGTTTGCAAATTTAAAGATGCCAAGTGTCACTCCTGTTCAAAACTTGGGCATATTTCTAAGGCCTGTAGGGATAAGAAAAGGTTCAGTTATGCTTCTTCAGGTAAGCCTTTTGATGGTAGACAACATGTTTTTGATGCACAAAATGAAAAGGAAACTGGTGAGTACAACATGTTTACAATTCAAGGTGATGCAAATCCTGTGTATGTCTCAGTTTGTGTAAATGATGTGCCAACTACTATGCAGCCTGACACGGGTGCAGGTGTAGCACTTATTGGTGAGTCTAAATTTAATGCCTTGTTTGCGAATGACACAGTTAAACCTTCAGTGTTGCCAACTGGAGTTGTTTTGCGTACATACAAGCAGGATGTAATTCCACTGCGTGGTGTTGCAATTGTTCATGTTAAGTATGAAAACGTGGTTAAAACCCTACCGCTGTATGTTGCAGTCGGGGGTGGTCCAGCACTTTTCGGTAGAAATTGGATAAATGCTTTTTCAAATGAATCCATTAGTGTGCATAACCTTGATGCTTAGGTGGGCTCTAGCCTGCAGGGTTTACTCAAGACATATGAACGGATTTTTAGACCTGGGTATGGTAGATTAAAAGGCGTTGCTGTTGATTTCATTGTTGAAAGGGAGGTTAAACCCGTTTTCTTTCGGCTCAGGCCAGTTCCTTTTGCCTTAAAACAGAAAGTTAAGGATGAATTGGATAGATTATAAAAGGAAGGAGTCTTAACACCCGTTCGTACGTCTTCTTGGGCATCACCAATTCTTGTAGTGGATAAAATTGATGGTGGCATTAGGATATGTGGGGATTATAAGGTGTCAATTAACAAGGTCATTACTCCTGATAAATTTCCACTGTGGAAGAATTGTTTAGTAAGTTGGTGGGTGGACAAAAGTTTACTAAAATTGACTTATGTCATGCTTACAGGCAGGTTGGTTTGAGTGAAGGTGCTAAAAAGCTCACTACTATAAACACACCTAAAGGGTTGTATGTGTCTAATACCATGGCAGAGAGTATTTCTGCGGCATCTGCCATATTTCAAAGGGAAATGGAAAAGTTGTTTGCTCATGTTCCAATGTCTGCTGTTTTTCAAGATGACTTGGTCTTAACTGGTAAAGATGATGCTCATCATCTTAACAATTTAGATATGGCTCTTAAAGCTCTTCAAGATAGTAATTTAACTGGAAATTTAGATAAGTGTCGTTTCATGCAACCTACAGTTGACTTTATGGGTTTTGTCATTGATTCATCAGGGATTCAGCCTTCTGAGTCAAAGTTACATGCTATTAAGAATGCACCACGTCCTACGAATGTAACAGAGTTGAAATCTTTTGTTGGTTTGGTGATGTATTATGCTAGATTTATGCCAAACTTGTCAACCATGTTACATCCATTGTATTTGCTCTTATGCAAGGATGTCAAGTGGCAGTAGTGTTCTGCTCAAGAAGCAGCATTCCGGGAATGTAGTAATAGCTTAGCTTCTGATGCATGTCTAGTTCATTTTGATGTAAATAAGCCTATACTGGTCCAGTGTGATGCGTCACCGTATGGCATAGGTTCAGTTTTGTCTCATCGAATGCCAGATGGGAGTGAGCGACCAGTAGCACTTGCTTCTCGTACTTTAAATAGTCACGAAAAAAAACTATTCGCAATTGGATAAGGAAGCTTTGGCTTTAATTTTTGCTGTGAAGAAGTTTAATCAGTATTTGTATGCAGTCAAATTTTTTCTGGTTACTGATCACAAACCATTGGTCGGTATTTTTGACGAGGAAAAATTCCATTCCTGTCAATTCGTCACCGAGAGTTGTTCGTTGGGCACTGACGTTAGCAGCTTATGATTATAGCATTGTGTATCGCAAAGGATCGGATAATGCCAATGCTGATGCTTTGAGTCGTTTACCGTTACCTGATTGTCTGAGTTCTGTGCCAGATATTCCAATTGCATTTTTTCAAGTTTCTAGAGAGAATGTTCTTGTAACTGCGGCACAGGTTGCTTCTTGGTCTAGAGTGGATCCTGTGTTTTCCAAGGTAAAAAGGATTTTATTAACCGAGTGGCCTAATAAAAGTGCGGATCCAGTACTACAGCCTTTCAAAGCTAAACAAAATGAATTAAGTGTTCAAGATGATTGTATTTTGTGGGGCAGTAGAGTTGTAATTCCTGAGAGGGGCAGGAAAATTTTGTTGAATTTACTTCACGAATGTCATACTGGAATTGTCCGCATGAAAGCCTTATGTCGTAGTTATTTTTGGTGGCCAGGTTTAGATAAGGACCTGGAGAATCTTGTTAAAGGTTGTTCCTTATGTCAGTCAAATTCTCCAGCACCTGAAATCAAAATTTCCACGCAATGGCCTGCTGCTAGTTCTCCTTGGAGTCGTTTGCATGTAGATTTTGCAGGGCCTTTACATGGTAAACACTTCTTTTTGTTGGTAGACAGCTATTCTAAATGGCTGGAAGTAACTCAGGTAAATGCAATGACATAATTAATGAGTTAAGGAAGGTTATTGCGATTCATGGGCTTTCTCATACCGTGGTTTCGGACAATGGTCTGGCATTTATATCTGGTGAATACAAAGCTTATCTTAAGAGTTTAGGCATTGTTCAAATTCTTACAGCTCCATACCATCCTGCCAGCAATGGATTGGTCGAGAGGGCAGTTCAAACATTTAAGTCTGCTTACAGAAAGCTTAACATTCAAAAGAATCCAGGTGAAATTCTCAGATTTTTGTTCCATTATCGAAATACACCACACACTGTAACTGGTTATTGTCCTTCATACATGATGTTTAACAGGAAGGTTACCACATTGTTTGACAGATTGTTTCCCCATACTGCATCTGACATTCAGAATTCAAAACAACTGTTCAGTAAGTCTAGTGCTACATTAGTTGATTTTCAGCCTAATACATCAGTTTGGGTGAAAAATTTTGCCAGTGGCCCACGATGGTTGAAGGGAAATGTGTTAAATAGAGTGGATAACTCCAGTTATTTGGTTCAGTTGTGTGATGGCCGTTTCTTCAGACAAAATAGAAATCACTTGCGAGAGTGTGAAGTTAGTGATTCCGATTTATTGGTTGGGAATGCTGGGGGTATCAGTTTATCATCACATGTACCAGCGAGCATTGTGCATATTCCTACAAGTGCACCAAGTCTTGAGATTGCTCAGGAGGGAACAGGTGATTCTGAAATAATAGAGGCTGATGCTTCGTCTGTAGTTGAAACTTCGGAAAATTCTCCACCGGTGATTTCGGAACCATTAGCTAGGAATGAGTCAGTTGGTAGTTCAATAAAATCTTCAGATACTCCAACTCCGTTAGTTACGACTCGTCCCAAAAGGTTGATTAAACCTATAAAACGTTTGAATTTGTAAATAGGCTACCTTTGCCAGGTTGTGTATATGTACATTTTGTAAATTTCAAGCTGGGCAGTGTAAATAATTCATTAGTTTGATTTATTTATTGTACATATGAATTTTGTTGTTTAGAATTGTATAGTAATGTTGATTTCTCTTTAAGCATTTCAGCTACTTAGTTTTCATTAATTATGTTTAATGTTGAATGTAGTTTTCGCTTAAGGGGAAAGTGTATGTGGTGTATTGGAGTTGCGCCGTTTATTCTGTGCGACCGGAAGTGTGGGTTCCGGTCATGCTATCGAAGCTAGTGTTCGTCGGCTTGGGGCACTCGCCCGCTTGCAACCACCATGTAACGAGTAAATGTCCCGTCTTGTAAATATGTACTTGAGAAATAGTTATAATGAATTAAATATATAAAAGCAACTTAATTCCTGGCATGGTTCCTTCAAGTTTACTACACGACAGTTATGCCCTCCAAAACCCATACTGGTGCCAATATGGCGGCAAATGTCACTGCTCTATAGCATTCACTTCCCGTGCATTGAGCAAAGCCAAACCACTGCCTAAACCAGAAATTCGCTTTCAGCCCAAACCAAAACTGAGCAGTAACTGCCTGGAAATCGAACCAACACCGAAACTTAAAAATGTGTCAGTTTTGGTGCCGAAACCGAAATTCAGTCAACCTGTAATATTCTCATCGGTAGGTGTTGCAGTTGGGGCGAAAGGTGTAAAAGAGGTTTGCGCTAATGACTTGTGACAGGGACAGCATGAATGTAAGAGCAACGGACGTGCATAGAATTAATTCACTCCTGTTTGTGATGATTTATGGTTTCAATCGTGATGCCCGTAATGTGTGCATTTAGAAGTGCAATGCAGTTAATTACAGAACACATTTTCCGATTACAGCTTTCTCAGGTGAATTCAAGGTCGAGTGGAACGGTAGAATATAAGAAGGTTGGTCATTCCCCAGCTGATTTAAGTGGCGTAACTGGAGCGCGCAGACTGGAGTTTTCCGGTTTGATGTCGGTGGAGGCAGCAAAATCAACACCCAATGGAACGGCAATATGCAAACAGCTCGGAATAGACCTTCCTAGATGAATTACAAATTTACAATAAATATTATTTAGCTAAAAAATATTTCATGTGACAGTGAATTCATTTGCTGACACTTTTCATACTCATCCCGCGATGTACCCTGCCCGTAATGTCGTCCAGACACTTGAAAGTATTTGGAAACAATTTAAAGGTATTTATTATTGTTTTGTGACATTCTTTTTAACTTAGAAAAGTTGTAAGTTATAATTTTGCTGATAAAGAATGTTGAAATCGAATTATTTTTTGAATGACAACTGAGAGAATTCAAATACGCGGACAGTCTCTGCGTCCCAATCCCTCATTGGTGGTTTTTCGATTCTTTATTTTCCTTGTACAGTTATTACAGATTTCGTTCGATGTAATTTCCTTTCCACGCATCCTGTCCTTTAGAAAATTGGTTGAATGTATCACACAGTGATGCTAAACACTTTCAGCCTGCAAAAAAAGAATTTTATTAAAACGAAGTTGAAAGCTGAAAGCTTTTCGTGTTTCGTCCATGTTTCGTTCGTTTACACAAAGCAGTACGTCCTTTGTAATACGTATTTTTAAATAATTACTTCCTCCACAGTTTTCCGTAATGCATCCATCAAAATTATGTTGGACAGTTTAGCCTTATGTGCGTTGGAATGAGAAATATACCTGAAAATACCTACATAATTAGAAATCGAATTAAATAAGTATTTTCATCGCACATGACTTAAAACATGAAGGGTAAACAAAAAAGTGCAACACTTAGTACGATCACGCTAAAAATAAAAACAAATGCGAAAACACCCTTAGCATCACTTTCAGCTCTGTTCAATAAAACCGAAAAAAATAAAAAATAAATAAAGAAATAGACTGCAAATTTTTAGGGAAACGGAAAGCGGAATGACATTTTACTTGTGCAATTTAACTTACTCACTTCGTTCGCGCATTCAGTTCAACTCTTTCTGTTGAAAGTTGGTTTATTTGTAGTATTACAGGACAAGACAAATGGGCAGCGGACATTTTCGCTTAACACGGGAGGGTGACGTCAAACCACTATCTATATTACAAAACAAAAACGAACTCGTTTGATGCTTAACATCTAGACACACGCTAGTGTGTCGCGCCAAGTTAGGCAACGAACATCACATCAATTCAATTCTCAAGGTTGAACCATTGTGGAGCGACGCCATAGCGTCAGTGTCTAATATCCTGAAGCGTAGTTTAGCACATTTCAGGTACTTGGGGAAATCTAATAATGCGACACAAAAGCTTAAATTGTGGTAAAATAGAGCGCAATGACCCACCTGACAAAAATTAACTTGTGTATGAATGTCAGCTAAGTGGCTTTCAATGCGAAATTTGAACCTCAATAACGTTGCAAATGTGTTACTAGTTTCTGGTTTTTCTTCTTCTAGTTCGCTTATTCCTACGTTAATTCCCATATGGTGATTATTCACCGATACCGAGATAACGGGAAGGCTTCCGGCTATGAAATTTGACGAATGGTTGCAGTACGACACGAACTGCATACCTTTTCTGGTTTACAGCCTGGGGGTGTAACGGGAATGGCGTGGGAGGGCGCGTAAGTACGAAAGTATTGTTATATCTCTTGTTAGTATTGTCGGCATCGTGGGACTGCCGAACTTCGGACAATGACAACGTGTATACTGATTTGATTTATTTATACGAGATCTTACACGGGCATGACCCCTAACGCTCTACTCTACCTAACAAATTAACTAAACTCCTAACAACAATGCTGCCCTCTCTGCCACTAACGCACACACACACACACATCCACACACACCAACATCCAGAGACATACACCACCACTCACACACCTCCCCACCACCCGCCAACAACCGTCTCCCACCACCAGTGCAACAAGCAACACTAGCCTCCCCCACCGCCAAAACGACCAGTTCGGTCACAAAAAACAACTACACCCCTTACTGCGTCCCGAAACCGTTTCCCACGAGCAACCAACCCAATAACTTTACCGAGCGACCATCCAGGGCCGAAAACGGCATGCGTCCGAAACCTGGCCCACAACGGGTAGGAAAAGAGAAAGTGAGATACAGTCTCCTCCCCTGACCCACAAGCACAAATTGGATCATCACACCACCCCAACCGGAACATGTGTGACCGCAGTAGAATATGGCCCGTGCGCAACCTGGTGAAAAGCTGTGCATCCTTCCACGAAATCTTCTCCAGAAAGAGAGGTGACGACAGGAGCGGATGCACCTCAAAAAGGTGCCGACCAGTGCGCCCACCATCCCAAGCGACCTGCCATGCCTGCTCCGACAGAGAGCGAAGCATCGGTCGCAAGTCCCGTGGCACAACAGGGCAACACACAACATTCACACCACCATTGCAACCCTCCTTTGCCAATCCGTCCGCAACCTCGTTGCCAAACTCAGCAGAATAACCCGGCACCCACTGGATGGAATCCTCCACTCCCCTCCGCAGGGCTGCCCACAACTTCCTGCCAATCTCAACAGCAATAGGGTGCTCTACGCGCAGAGTGGCAAACGTTCGCCTCAAGAATGCAATCCCGGCCGCTGAGTCCGAAAACACGGCCAAAGCAGGGAAACCAAGATCAATTCTTTCATCAAGAGCAATGGACAGAGCAACCAGCTCCCCCAAGAAAGCCGAAGGCAGTCCTGGCAAGGAAAAGGACCTCCTAAAACGAAGTTCTGGGATGAAAATCCCGCCCCCCCCCCCACCCACCCATCGTTCACTGTGGAACGACGCATCACAGTAAATGCGTGGAACTCCTGGGTGTGGCCCAGCATCAACGACAGATGTGACCACCCCACATCAGACCCATGGCCGAAAAGGGGCCGCAAAACTGGGTGCCAGAAACCCCTGCAGAGGCAGGCGCATCAACAGGGACGCACCCAGACCAAGCGACTCAAGGCGACCCCTGTCGACGTCGCTCAACACCAAGAACTCTGACAAACAGCAAGCGACTGGGTCATCCTTGCCCCTCGACAACAGCACGCAAACACAGGGCCAAAAGCAGTTCACTGGCTCTTAGATACAGAAGGCATTCACCCGCCTCCACCTGTAGAGCCAGGACGGGGGTTGACGGCAAAGCACCCACTACTGTACGGAGACAGTCATTAACGGGTGTTTATGGGTATGGCACATTTTTTTTAACAATAACAATTAAACTTACTAGTTAGTATGGAGGAGTTACGCTACGCCAATATTTGGCATTACAGTACGTCATTTCCGGTAAACCGACCAGCGCATAACATGCACCTGCATATACACGAGATACGCGACCGACACAATTCTTTTAACAATACCGAACAATACTTTTAGGGTTACGAACAATACTTTAACAATCCATAGTTCCCCCAACGCGTAAGTTAGCTCACTACCCCAAGGACCCTCCATTCCCAAACCACCAAAGGTATGTAGAATTAATGTCGCCCATTGCTCACAGCAACTTTCATTTCAAAAGGTCTTCTGAGTTGTTCACAATCGGCTTCTTAAAGTCCAAGTTATACTGACGTGCGTGTCTAGACACACGCTAGTGAGTCCTCACAAATCTAAACTGGTAAAGAGGCCACCAAGTTGAGAATGGCTCAGCCTCGCAAAGGAGTGATTTGAACTACATAATTTTTTTTTTAATATTAAAACAAAACCGAAAACAAATAAAGGGGCGAATAAGTTGAGAATGGTTCGGCCTCTCAAAGAAGTGATATGAAATTAACATACTAGAAAAATTACCACTCAAGCCAGGGCCGTAGCCAGCCCCCCGCCAAAATTTGTGAAATTTGTGAAAGTCGCCACCGCACCGAAAAAAATTATCTTTCCCACCGCCAAAATATTTTTTACGATGCACACCTCTGGCTTGAAGACGACTCATTACTATACTCTTATGAAGGAGCCCCACACCGCATGCTAACTCACGCGCTCATTGACGCCAGCGAAGGATAAGACATTATTTCCTAACTCTATGCTCTTACGTAGGCGATATGTTGCGGCGACGGCGCTGCCGTCTGCAAAGTCACCCGCTTCACACGACGCTGACGTCAATGAGTTTCAGTTTGATTATTGCTGTTTTGGCAGCATGGCGTCGCACGGTAAAAAAAAAACAAGAAAGCAGAAGTGCAATTCAGTGCACAATTACTTCAGAAGGCGACAAAAACCTGAACCAAACAATGCTATTGAAATAGCGGAAGCAAGAAGTGGTGGTGATACGAATCATACAATTCAAAGTGTTTCGGCGGACCACGACTTAACAAACCGTGAGTGTGGATGCCAGTCATTGTGTATTGTACTTCAAGGAAAGTGTTGGGGGGGGGGGGGGGCGGGAGTCTAATTGTATGGGAAGTGCGATACTGTAATTTCACAATGGTTCTGACTACAGGAACACTGTTTGCAAAAAAATCAATGTTGCGTCTAAAAAACTGTTTTCGTTAATGCAGCGGGGGGGTAACATAAAATCCTGGCTACGGCCCTGACTCAAGCTACTGTTGACGTGGCACTTTATTACACATCTACAGGCTAGTTGAGTGACACGGCGTACGATGCTTGCAACATTTGAGCGTCGATTTATGACAACACGAAAACAATTTTTACTGCAGTACAAGACGACGGACTGTTTTTTGTATGCCGGCATTCGATGGTTTGTCTTCGATTCGATAGCCACGAAATGGACGCCATGTTGGATTTTGAAATCTCGCTGCGAGAAGCTATTTATTCTACCGACGTTTGATCATTGCTAAAAGCTGTACTTTGAGGGAGAATAGCAAATTTCGGAAAAAAGCGTGATATGACAACAATCTTGTAGCAATGTTTAAAATTACTGTAGCACTTTGTTCTTTATCCGTGTTGTTATTTATAATACATACAATTTGTTATCTATTACCGCATTCATTTAGTAGCGCAACGGGAAACTAATCATAAATAAATAACAGTTGACTAGCAAATAGCTTACGGCGCGCGAGAAGGCCTTTTTGCGTAACAAGACCTTCTCGCTCGCCGAACGCTATTTGCTAGGTAACCGTTATTTATTTACGATTAATTTCCCGTTTCTGTTAAATGAATGCGGTAATAGGCAACAAATTAAACATATTGACGCTGTCATGTTGCACGCTTTGTACATCGTGTCCCGAGGCACGAGGAGGAGATTTGCGTCCGGGTTGTTGCCGTGGTTACTACGTATAGACAACTTGAAAGCCACATTCTTCGGTAAAGGAGAGAAGCAGCCAGCAGATTTAGTATTAACCAAGTGAAAGCTAGTAAGCGTGAAATTTGTCGTTGCCTAAACGAGCCCTAAGGGCGCTTTTATGCAACGAGACCTTCTCGCTGGCTGAACGATATTTTGCTAGTCAGCCGTAATTTATTTACGATTACTTTCCCGTTTCTACTAAAATGAATCCACCCAAAACTAGAACTGGTATAAGAGCAACCGCCAAGTTTCCAAAAAGGGTCGCCCTTTCAAAGTAGTGATATCATTCAACCAGGAAAAGGCCGCCAAGGTTGATCCTATTAGCCAAGTTAATCGCACCTACTAATAGTTGGAAAGTTAAATGAAAACTAGAAGACTGCTACTAGCGGTAGCTATCTTCAAGTTTTCATTTAACGTCCAAAGTATTATTCGGTGCGATTAACTTGGCTAATAGAATTAACCTTGGCGGCCTTTCCCTGGTTGAATGATATCACTACTTTTAAAGTCCAATCTTTTTTGGAAACTTGGCGGCTTCTCTTATATCAGTTTTGGTTTTTGGTGGATATCACAACTTTCATAGGCCTGTGAATACAAAGAATCCCACGGTCTAATCGTCACCTCTACCTTTTTTGTTTGGAGGTATTTTACGTCTATAAATTTTCTCATTCCTAATTTTCACATTTGCCATTACCTAATTAGCTGTTAAATCATCCAAATTGATATGGTTTGTACATAAAGAAAGAAATCACAAGGTAAAGGGTAAACACAGAGTGCTTGCTTCGTTTGATATGGTTTGGTTTATTGTATGCCCGTGTTTCACGTAAGGTCCAGTCAATCCCATTTTTGAGCGCACTGGCTGACAAACGCTGATTTTCGTTCGCTTCGCTCATTCAATCAGCGTATTTCCCTTCAGTTGGCCCTCTCGAGGTTAATTTTAATCATGCAATGAAGCTGTAATTGCTCACTCAATCACAGTTAATCTCATCTACTTGGCCGATCGTCTACTTGGTGGCATCACACTAGCATGTGTCTAGCGTAACTCAAACACGATACATTACTAAGACATTGTTGTTTGAAAAAATTTACTTTTTTCCTGCTTGACTGGACCGTGTGCTCACGATCTGCATTGTGATTAAAATTTTCCTGGCAATGATAGTTGCACAGTCACTTTTCTGTTCCAACTTCCGTAGTTTAGTTACCATTGTGTATTCACGTACCTTCGCAACCACATACTGTAAAATTCACTGATCACATAATATTTCACTTTTGAAATATCACATAATCTAGAAACACGCCAGTGTGTCGCCACCAAGTAATAATCGATCGTCCCATTGTCGACATCCGATTGTTAAAAAAATTGATTGTTAATGATAAAAAGGCGGCCTCTCTAGCAGACATGTGTCTGTTAACTGTAAGCAACTAAAAGCATATTTTGGCATGTTGAGGAAAAATCCCAATGCGACAGAAATCTTTCAAATTGTGCTAAATGTAAGGGGAAGGTGCAGGGATAAAAAAAAATGAAAGTTAAAGGCTGAGTGTCCACCATTCATAGAATGAAAGATGGGTCAATAACGTTGTTTTTATGTTACTGTCTAGCTAACTAGCTAATAAGTTTTTTTCCCATGTTAAATCCCATAGACTTTTTGATCATGGAATGCGCAAAATTGAGACGTCCTACGTAGCTGAACTTTTTCACACGGATGCATGGTGATCTGAGCATGGTCCTTTTGTTGGTTTGGGAGTTGTAGAGAGGGGTTTGAAATTCGCCACCAGGGAATTTAAATTTCGTTTCTTTTCCAAGTTGCAACCAAAGATTTCAAGCAACAATGGCTTGAACAATTAAGACTGGTCCTTAGATTTATTGTAAAAGCCTGGACGAACTAAAAACTGAACTGTAACGAAGGACAAAATAAGGAAACATTAACGTTGCCGTGGATTGCGTAAGAATAAAGGGATGCACGTTAGATGATGGTTACGCAACAATACGAGCATCCACAAGCTAACTGGGTTTTTGTTAATAACCCCAAAATAAAATGCTTCGCGTTCTGCTGTTTTAGTAACAGCGACCTTCGGGGATTTCCGCATGACTAAATGTGAACGAAGAAAGCAAACGAAAAAATTCTTAATTTTGCTGATGTAACGTCTAATTATTTATAGACATAAAATTCCTAAAAAAAAAAGATAGAGCGGAATATAAGACGGTGCACTGACTTTTTGTATTTTCACAGTTCTAAGTTACATATGTCGATCAACTGCAAGCAACTAAAAGCATCATGTTGAGAATAAATCCTAATACTGCCGAAATCTTGAAAAAATAAGGGGAAGGTGCCGGATAAACAAAACAACCAAAGGGCATGCGCTGATTGAGTGAGCGAATTTAACGAAATCAGTGATTGTTAGCCAGTGTATGCAAAAATGGAATTGAAGAAACTTAAGCATGCCAAGGGTTTCTGCGCAGTAACATATAAACGAAGAAAGCAAACGAAAAATCTGAATTTGGCTGATGTAACAGCTAATTATTTAAAGACAAACAATTCCTCATGTTAGTAACATAAAGACGTTTTAGTTTAAATGGCAAAATCAGACTGTTAGTGGAGGAAGAATAATGGTAGATTGGATTTTATTATAGGGACCCTGGCCCGTAGCCACATACCTCACCTAAAAAGTACTACACCAACCAAACGCACCGTAGCACACCTACAACACATATCACTAAAACAACAACCCTGTCACAACACCTAATGATAGAGGATTTTCAAGCAACAATGTGTAGATACAATAATGAACTGTAACGAAGAACAAAATTATCTGTCACTTACGTTTCCGTGGATTCATAAGAATAAAAGGCCGCACGTTACAGTTATGCCAAATATAAGACAGTGAGACCTTTTGTATATTACATCGAACCAAAACCAAAACTAGTAGAAAAACCCGCCAAGTTTCCAAAAACGATCGGCCTTTGAAGGTAGTGATATCATTCAACCAGGAAAAGGCCGCCAAGGTCAATTCAATTAGCCAAGTTAATCACACCGACTAATAGTTCGGAAGTTAAATGTAAACTTGAAGATTGCTACTCACTGTAGCAATTTCCAAGTTTTCCTTTAAGTCCAAAGTATTATTCGGTGCGATTAATTTGGCTAATAGGATTGACCTTGGTGGCCTTTCCCTGGTGGAATGATATCACTACCTTCAAAGGACGATCGTTTTTGGAAACTTGGCGGGTTTTTCTGCCAGTTTTGGTTTTGGGTGGATATCACAGCTTTCATAGGATTGTGAACGGACAGTATTGGACAATGAAATTTAGACAGAAAAATGTTAGCTTCTCTGCAACGCTCTTTTACGGATTACTTCCTCCAGGGCGTGAATGGCTGCGACAGTTCGATTGTTTTAAGGTATTGGTTTCAGAAATGACGAATATTCATATTTCATGTTGCAGGTTGGATAATGATAAACTGTTACAACGAATAAGTACGACATTAAGTCAGTTTTAGCTGTTAGACACTCTACGACGAGGAGTCCACTCCTCGCACGCGGGTAGGGGCGTTCGAAATGAGCACCGACATTTGTTTGTTTGTTTGGTATTTGGTGTGGTTTTGGGGACAGATAATCTGTATGGGTTATCTCCCTATTAAATCAAATTAAATCAAATCAACTCCGGAATGGCACGACCATCAAATTTCTGTATTAGTCTTCTGTACTGTCGAACCGGCTGAGAACAACAACTCTGTCCGTCCGTCCGTTGCTTTTTTTCAACTTCAGAACTAACGGTACCAGATAGAGGCGACACGATTTTCACTATTAGATTCAACGGCCAAAATTTAGTTTAAAAAACACGGAAATTAAACCATCGTTGCTGCCTTACAGTAATAGATTTTCTCGACGTAACTAAATGAAATAATAACATTTGATCGTCGCATTTAAACCCTAAAAATTACATACGACCGTAAAGGTGCTGTGGTCCAAAAAAACGTGGGCCGAATTTTGAAATAAAATAATAATAATAATAAAAACTGACGAATTTCGTTAAGGACAAACATTAGCTTCATTTAAAATAGTCTGGACGCCATGTTGTAAGCATGATTAGTCTTATTCTCGAACCAAATTCTCCGTTACTTACGAAATTAAAATGGCAGGTAAAAAAAACCTTAGGCATAAACTGAAAATTAGTCCTAAAATCTCGTTACCACGGCAACGTTAAGTTGCTACGAGTCGCTGCTGGCTTCACCAACAACACTAAATGACGTCTTTCCCTTCAGTTTGATCGCTAGTAATGATCTATACACGTGGCGCGTTCTGCAACGTGGACTATGGCACACCCGTGTAGACTGGAGAGTAGGGGTGCACATTGGGAGAGTAAAGGGCGAGAGGAACTCGCACTTTACTCGGCATAGTTAACTGACCTAATGTACACACGGCTATAGGGCAGTGACACGGCGTTGTATTATTGTGTATAACTGTATGGTGGAGCCAGTAACTGGGTTAGCTGCAAGGAGCACTGGAGGGAGAAAGGAAGATCTTCTTATTGAAGCCAATGCTATTAGACTAGATTTCTTAAGCCTATAACGCGCGATTTTTGTTGGTGGAGAAAACAACGCTCTTTTAAGCCTAAAAAATCCGTTCTCAAAGCACTGTCTTGAGTAGAAGTGCCGTTTTTACGTTACATTTTAATCTAGTGCACCTTGTAGCTATTACCTCCAAATAGTGTCTCGTAGCCAACATGACGTCACAAGACGCTGCTCTATAGGGCAGATGTACAATAGGCTAGTTGATTGGGCCGAGTGAAATAGGAGTCGAGTTGACATGTTACTTGCCCTTTACTCTCCTGATACTCGCCCAATGTACTCTACAAGGCGAGTAGAGGGCGAGTAGCAAGTCAACTCTACTCACACAATACTCGGCCCAGTCAACTGGCCTATGTATACATCCCCGCCTATACCTCTTCCCACTCTGCCAACGAAAGGTTAATAATATTCGCTGTAACGAACCAAAGTGAAATGATCTTGCTTTTCGCTTAAATATCTTCCAGTTTTAAAACATACGATGTGAAGTCTATAATTTTAAGGCCTTATGGCCTAAAAATTGGATGACCGACATGACTGAATGATTTATCTAGACACACGCTAGTATGTTGCGCCAAAAACCATTGTAGCGTGACGCCATAGCGTCAGTGTTTAATATCCTGAAGCGTAGTTTGGTATATTTCACATACTTGGGGGAAAATAATAAACTGGAACAAAAGCTTAAAGCAACATCCGGCTTGCCTTATAACAGTCATGTGACCGCGCACTGCCGTTGCGAGATTCAGCGCAGTAAGACTGCAGCGTCACTTCCGTCCTCTCGTCTTCTCGTGATAACGTGAACGACGCGGAACGACGTCTGGCCTACTAGACGAATTATGGGTCACGTGACAGCATTGACGTCGATGTTGCATGGGATAAGTTTTACGAATCCTAAAGCAACTAGTATCCGTAAATAGCTCCTTTGTGAAGGTTTCAAATTCTGGACGGAAACCTCTTCCAAAGTCAATTAGGAAGCTATTAAATAAAAAAAACTAGATTGTGGCGAAGATACAAATGTGATAAGTCCCATGAAAACCTTCAGGCATATAATGATATTCGTTCAGTATTCTCGACCGCCAGAAGAGACTTAAATCGTCAAATTGAACGTAGGTTAATTACAAAGGGAAACCTCTCTTCTTTGTTTCGATTCTACCGGAAAAAAAACAGGGATTAATAGATCTATTCCCCCGCTTAAATATAATGGAGAGTATGTGGTGGAAGACCTAAAAAAAGCAATCCTTCTAAACGACATTTTTGCTTCTAATGGGATTAAAGATAATCAAAGAGTCCCTGTGTTCCAGCCACACAGATTGCTGTTGATCGAGAAAATTGCTCCGAAGTAAATATAAATCAGACTGCAGTCCTCCTAGCTCTTTCGAATTTGAAACCTAGCCACTCACTTGGACCAGAAGGTTTCTCAGGCCGTTTTTTTTATGCACCCCCCCCCCCCCCCCCCCC
>JAHWFP010254892.1:0-17892 GCA_023313725.1 Lithobius niger
AAATGATAATAATCGAGTCATCCAACGCCCGTAAGGTACTAGATTTGCCAGGGAATCTAGTTTTTCGATGAGTGAATCGAGTTCTGGCAATGCATGGTTGGAGGTCTGTCGAAAGGTGCGTATTGTTGAAGGCCGGTCCACGATTCGGTCTGGAGACTGCATAACTGTCGCTGTCGCTAGACTGAAAGCGGCATCTAGAAAAACGGAAGACTGCCGGAATGAGGCGAGATTTGGAGAGGTTGATGCCAAAGCCTAACCAGGCGAGGAGGGACATGGTGAAATCGCGGAAGCATGGCGTGGTCCTGATTCTGCAGAAGTGAGTCGTGTAGGAATGCACTTGCATTTACCTGGTGTCAATGGAGACCAGCTATGACCGGCCGAAGCAGAAGCATAAAGATTCGATGGGCTGCGTTGAGGCTCAAAGGTAGACATTAGAATTCATAAACCCTGCTTTTGTAAACAAAACGAAAGCTGGTGAACAACAGAGGTGTGGAGCAGGACATGACAATATGCGTCATCGAGGTCGATGCAGATTGTCCAAACGCCTGGCTTCAGAGACTGACGAATGGTGTCTACTGTTTCCATTTTGAAGTGGCAATTCTTTATTTTCTGATTGAGGGGTTTCAGGTTGAAAATGACGACCACTGGAGTTCCTTAAGTGGTGAGCAGATGGATGTTTTTAGTGTCCATTCTCTCGTGGTTGGTTTTCAACGTTTCGAGAGGGAATATGCAATTACATTCCGGTTTCCTTGAATGTGAAGAGAAAGAAGGGTTGTTTTTAGCTGAATGCAAAACTTAAAAATCTCTGAGGTCGCTACATGAAGGTTCTTGGCCATTGTTCCGTTTCTTTTCTGGAGATAGGTTACTACTGTGGTGTTGCCTATCTGGACCTGTATTGTTTTCTCTGAGATGAAGTTCTGGAAATGTTTGAGGGTTTTGAAGACTGCCTTGAGCTCAAACATTTATGTGGCCCAATTCTTCTTCAGTTCAAAGCCCTGACGCTTTGTGGTCTTTAATGTAGGTTACCCAGCCATTTATTGATGCTTCCGTTAGAAGGATCAAGTCTGGGTGGGGCTCGTAAAGTGGAACTGTTTGGGATAAGACTGGAACGTCTGACCACCATAGGAGTGCCTCAACAAGAAAACTTTCGTCTATGGGGTGTGTGACTTCTTTCAAGTGATGGCTTGTTCCACAAGACTATTCGATAGTGGTGGAAAGACTGGGACGTCCATCTTCTGTATGGAACGAGGTTTGCCATGGAGCCCAGTTTTCCAATGAGGGAGTTTCAGTTTCACTTTTCCAATAAGAGTATTCTTTTAGTTTGTACGATTTTTGGTTGAGAAAAATTCTGGACTGTTGTAGAACGTCTATTGTAGGTTTTCTTCTCAATGATGACCCAGAGAGTGCATAACCGAGGAATGATTGAGAAGGGGATAATCTTGATTTCATGAAATTTATCCCAAAGCCTAAGTGGTGAAGCCGGTTCATGGTGCCGTGTAGATTTTATACCAGCTGTTTTGGGTTGTGACTTTTTAGAGGCCAGTTGTCTAGGTATGAGTGTGATTGGACTTGAAGCTTGTGAAGGTGTGCCAATACTGGTTTCAAAATTTTGATATGAAGACTCTTGAAGCTGCATTGATACCAAATGGTAGAGTCTGAAATTCAAAAATGTTCCCGTTGTAAATGAAGCGGAATAGGTATCGCACCGAATGATGGAGGAGTACATGAATGCACATGTCCCTGAGAATTATGGAGATGGCTCAATCTTTCCTTAAGGCTTGTCTTATGGAGTCCAGTGTTTCCATTTTAAAATGGGTGTTCTTCACCTTTAGGTTGTGAAGCTTCAAGTTGAAAATCAGTCTTTCTCCTCTAGATTTTTTTTGGCCTTAGAAAGATTGAGCTGTAAAAGCCTTTTCTGCATTGGCTTCTTTCCTTTACAGAATTTCGTTTGAAAGATTCTCCGAAGCTGGTGTTGCGAATTCACAAGGCGGTGAAGAAATCAGTGCTGGTTTGCCTTTGAACGATGGTTTGAAGCATAGGCCGATTGTTGAGAGGATCCAAGGATTTCTTGTTATTTCTTTCCAATATGGTAGATGGTGTCTAAGGCGACCTCCTAACTGGTAATGTGTGTCGCCAATTGAGTTCCCGGTCATTGTCTTGACCTCGGTTTACCTCTGAAGCCAGGTGAGGCATAACATTTTCTTTGGTCTGGTGTGCATTTGCTGTTCTTGCTTATGCCTCTTCCCCGAAATGACATCTTTCCACGAAGGGACTGATGGTTGTTGTTTCGATTGGAGTTGAAACCATCTAGGAAGGGCTGGTTCCTTGGTTTGTTCCAATCATTCTTATACCTTTCTTGGGGGTAGCACTTGAATGACTGTTTATCAAAAGGCTGGGATTGTTGCTTGGTTTCTCATCTTCCGACTTTCGAGCAGCGTCTAACTGAGGAGCAAGCTTTGGGATTAGACCTTTTATGAAGTCATTTAAGTTGGTTGCCGATTGTAAGGCTAAGTCTCGTAGCAGAAGTGTGGAGTTGAAGAGCATGGCCGTAGGAAGCCGTACGGCTGGTGCGGCATTTGCCGTACCACTTTTCGGCACACGAGCTTTAAAATACCATATACCCAAACACACACAACCCGTCTGCTGTCGTCAAACTTTTGAAGCGACCCTGTAACACACATGTGGCTTTCCTGCTGAGCTCTGATGAGTGAACCCGTAAGAACTTCTTTCTTGTGCTGTGTACCTTCTGTGATGTGAATTTTGAAACTACATTTTAAACCCATAAATCTTATTCCATAACGTAGTTGTTTTGGAATTGTGATATACTACGACGCAGTGTGATAGTATTCAAATCCATGCATAAACAGAGCACACATTTTCTATTTTCCCCCACCCTACGAAAGACAACGAGCTTGATGATTTTCGGGAAAGAATTAAAAGAAATGCTAAAGCAAGCTTCAGCAAGTGGTCAACACCAAAATTTGGAGAAAGCCCAACGCAGCAGCCAACTCTCAAAAGTAAGTTTTCATTCACTAATAACAGAATAGGAAACATCGCTTGCATACATAAGGGGAGGGAATGGAGGGGGGGGGAGAGGAATGCGGGGAACAAATTACTTATTACATGCTGTGTACATAATAAGGATAAGGTTCTAAAATGACCTGACGTAAATTAAAAAATAAATTATAAGCTACAGCGTAAACAAAGCAAACGGGCTGTACAATGACTGGCTTTGTTACAATATAAGGTACACTAATTTGAGAAAGAAATAAACTACCCAGACTGGCACTGAAAACAAGGACTTCCCACCAACCTCAAGTAATTTGGATACATTAACAGCTTATATAAGCACAAAAATGTGCCCCCCATTCCATGTAAATTTTACACTTAATAGCACGCAGACATAGCTTTCTGGTAGAACTGGAGGGGGAGAATAAAAAGGCACTAAAAAGTCACTGTTGATCGGGAAATGGCACCCTAGTTGGTAAGGCGAACCGCAAAAGTGTCTTAAAAGTTCTCTGCCCTAGACTCCTACAGCAGAGGGTGCTGTAAGTAATTCACATTTTAACTAAAAAAGAAAACCTTAAACATTTGTTCAAAACATGGCCTCCAGAGCCAGATAAGACACGACAATGCCAGAAATTGCTTAACTTCCGGAGTTCTGCCCAGGACCCTGCTGGTGAAACGTCACCCAGACCCTCTATCTGGTTTGGTTAGGCCGTACCACTTTTAATTTGCTTCCTACGGCCCTGAAGAGGGATCTTGTGATCCAATTCAAGGGGTGAAATGCAGTAAGACAGGCCTTCTTGAAAACTTCATTTATGAGAAAAGCCAAACGTTTGGCTTCGAGTGGTTGTTTCAATTGAGAGCTGCTCAATTTGTGTGGGCAAGTAAGTGGGCAGAATTTATTTTTTGGCTTCATTTGCTTTATATTTTAGGGAATTATTTTGTATTTTGGGTAAATTAAAGAACACTAACTCATAATTCTGCTTACCAATGTCCATAAATTTCACAAATGGTAATTTTATATCGGTAGATAAAACCCAGACAAATCGGTAATAGACCAAATCGAAGATACTTCTCATCGACATTATTCGACATTCGAAAACAACATTTTGAAAGTTTTTTCGCCAGCTTTCCAATGGTACAAACCCCAAGTAGCTGTCTGTTGCTGTTTAGAAGTTATAAGACAAAATGTCAAATTTTACAAAGGGTTTTTGTGTTTTAAAATGATTTTAGCGTATGCAATATTTTAAAAATAAACCTGTTTAAACCAATTATATTGAGAGCTGATTTGTTTTCTCTTCCGAATACAGCAATTGCTATGGCTAATTGTCTAACACCAGTGAATAATTACCGCTCCTTCAAGAATACAATCCAAAAATCCAAATGATTTCATGGCCGCGGTTCTACGACGTGTACGCAACACGTAAAACCAGTGGCACTTGCGTTTCTAGTTTTTGATCAGCTGCGATGGCATGGCATGGCGGCGCACACCTCTTAGTTAAAAACGAGCCTATTATCGTCTATCAATTTCATTTTAAAAACAATATTTTGCCGGCCCTCCTGACTGGCCGGCTGAAAATTGTTTCTGTTGCCTAATAGGAAATATACAATACCTGACAATTTGTAGCATTCTTCCCTGAAGTATGCTTCTCTTGCTGGAGTTTTAAAGTTGCGTCGAGACGGCCAGCTTGCGTAACCCCTCCTGCCATGCGCCAGGATCCTCTATAAAAGCATTCGGGCGAGACCGGCCCGCCATCTTTTCCCTCTCGATATGTCAAGTGGTGACTCAAGAGGGGAGGTAGGGTGGGTTCAGGTATTGTATATTTCCTATTAGGCAACAGAAATAATTTTGAGCCGGCCAGGCAGGAGGGCTGGCAAAATACTGTTTCTTTTGCCGTTCGGAAATATACAATACCTGAAAATTTGTAGCATTTTCAGTAGACCTCGTCAACTCAGGTGGTGGGCACCCTTGACAAGTACCCTAGGGTTACAAGCTGGCTTCCCCCCAAAAGATTACTCTTCGCACTATATGAAACAGAAAATTGGCAATTTGAGTTAATCCATGGAGGTGGTTGTCCGAGATGGAGAATGATTCATGCTTCTGCTTCAGAACATCTGCATGGGACGTCTGTCTTCAAGACATCAGTCTTGTCGGTGTCTGTTTCAGTGCTTAAGGGGGATTGGATGACATGTCTGGTAGTGATGATGGGTCTCAGATCATGCAATCCGATTTCTTGAATTTGTCGGTCTTGAGTGATGGTTTGTGTTGACTGACTTCATTGTGAGGCTGCTTGAATTGTTATGGATGCCGATGTCACTCATGGAAGGTCCAAGATGCCGCATGTCTTGAGTTCATGTGTTGTGCCACTGATGTTGTTGTCACAGCAAGTGATGCTGTGGTCGGGAGGAGTATGATGGGCGACAGGCTTGACCTGAGTTGTTTTGAGTCAGCGAAGGTGATTGTTAATCCACTCAGAGAGGGGTGAGAAGAATGACTGGATGCGACCTCTGGGAGTTTGTGGATCTTTGTCGGTTGATTTGGCAGTGTTGTTGCATTCCTGTGTGAAGCTTGCAGGTGAAGTCCACTGGCAAGCTTCCATTTCGGTTCAGCGAGGACTGGATGTTAGTATTGTTGGAAAAACGGCCATGTGGGTCAGGAAAAGGCAGGTGATGTTATTGCAGGGGTTTGAAACATGGTCCTGTGAGGCAGGAAAGGACCATGGATGGGTCCCACTCTGGGAAGGAACGTTGTGTGGATGGGCGGTCGACCACGATTGCTTGATGAGGGGTGAGAAGCACAGGTCGTCTTGGAGATGTGTTGCGTTTCCGATTTGAAGGACAGAGAAACGGGAAGGTTCGTGACAGGCATGAAGGAACCTTTTTTTTTTATGATGAAACCAGCGTTTCCTGCAGCTGTCACAGATCATGACAATTGGTGCGTAGGTTGCTTTGGTTGAAATTCAGTGTTCCCTTTTCAAATTTTCCTTCATTTAGCTCAATTTTTCGTTTGTTGAGCAAGTGAATGTGGGCTTGCAGGGCTGTGCCTTGTGAAGATTCGATAGAGCTGTGTCATGTTAGTTAGAATGACAAAGTTCCTAATTGAAGGTCTTGAGTACGACATGTTGTTGTTTGGTGGAGTGAGGAACTGGTTGTTGGACCCGTTCGGGATATCTTGGAACGATGACAGTTGTCGTGAGCGAAAGATTCAATCGATGATCTTGGAAGAAGGCTTGTGGGCGAGCTTCAAGTCAGAATGGTTGCAAAGCAGTTATGTTGGAGAGTTTCCGATGACTGGCAATTATCTGGATTGT
The DNA here is from genome assembly GCA_023313725.1 of Lithobius niger. Classification (NCBI taxonomy): domain Eukaryota; kingdom Metazoa; phylum Arthropoda; class Chilopoda; order Lithobiomorpha; family Lithobiidae; genus Lithobius; species Lithobius niger. Next base: position 6,318 of record JAHWFP010254892.1, read on the forward strand.
CCTATTGTGGTCCTCGGAGAAGGACAGCTGACGAAGGAAATGACGTGAGTTGGTGGTTACTTTGGTTATTGGTAAGGGCCACCTGTTGTAAAAGATGTGTGTCAGGAAGTTGTAATGACAGTCGGCTTCAGCGCAGTGGAAGGGTTGAGACTGCGGTAGGTAGTTTGCGAAGGACAGCATGGCAGTGGAGCTGTAGAACAGTGGTCAGACTGTGGCTGTGTTGGGAAAGGCTTTTCAATCGTGTGGAGCCGAGCTGTACGAATGACAGTGAAGGATAGGTGGCTTGAAACGATTTGCAGCAAGAAACAGTGAGGGTAGTTGATGTGGTCAACGGGTAATGTCGGATGATGGGCTGCAGAGGCGTGGCCGTAGTCATTCAGGGGGTTTAGGCAGAGCAGGATGAAGGTCCCAGGAAAATGGAGGTGTCAAGCTGAAGCTGAAAACTGGGATGGGTGTCGGCAACTGACAGCAAGTTGTGAAGGATGACAGCCGTGAAGGACTAAGGCCAAAAGGAGCTGCAGTGAATGCCGTTCAGGAACAGCAGGCAGTGCAGGATGAAAGTCGTAATGAACTGCAATTTTTGTCCGCTAGGGTAGCAGGTGGTGAAGGACGACTGCATGCTGGAGTGCAGAAAATAGTTGATGGGGAGTCGCAGGCAGCAAAAGATGAAAGTTTGAAGGGACTACCATGAAAGTCGGTAAGGGACAGTAGACAGTGAAAAATGACGGTCCGAAGCAGCTGTAGTGATTGTCAGTGTGGGACGGCTGATCAGTGAGGGGTGTTCTCTTCCTGTCAATTTCAACGTTAAAGGTTTACCTCGTCAATCTGTGGTGGTGGGCCCCACATGACGGGTTTCCAAGGGCGTAAGCCGAGTTTCCACGAGACTGTTTTTTGGCAGGTTTTAACGCATTGCGGCCATCTGCGACTAGTCTCGGCAGATTCAATGCGCAAAGGCGATCTGCAACAGAAGGGAGATGCTTAAATGTTCCGAATTAGCTGTGATGATGGCTGGCGAGGGACAGCAGGCTGAAGCGGAAGCAACTGTTGTTTATGATGTAAAGGAGCATTTCGGGCGGTTGCAGCATCTTTTCTTGGTTGGTGCGGATGGGCAATGGAAAATTTGTGTGGCTATCTGTAATTCAGATGAATGTAAAGGATGATGACGGAAGTTCTTTGATGCCTGTTCGAGGATGGCGAAGAATTTGCAATCCAGCCCAGAAAGTGTGGATGACAGTTGGGTGATGACGGCGTGTTGAGTGCCTGATGTTGAGAAGCTCGAATGGCACAGTCTGTGAGTGCATGTTCTTGACTTGCAGCCTGAAGAGCAACGTTGTGTTACCGATGGATCTGGGTCGTTATGATTCAGGATAGACCAGCCAAAGGCAAAGAGGGTGAAGGAGCACCACCTTGGGCGAAGGTTCCTTCGGGGTTTGTAAGAATCCTGGATTGGTGTAGTCTGGTAACGAAGGATGTCATATCAGAGGACAGGAACTTTGATGAGGATGGAGAAAACTCATGAACTCATGGACTTTGAGATGAGAGATAGAGAAGACAAGGGAGTTAGGATGAGGAGGCTTGATTTTGTGTTGACAATCATGGATGACACCTGCAAATCCATGTCCTTGACGTTGAGCAAGGAAGAATCGTTGTGCGTGCCGAGTTCATCGGGATTCCGTTGAGTTTTGGCGTGACCCAGTCTGCTTGATCAGGGGATGACATATTCGGGGACGAAGACAGGCTAGGATGAGAATCAAGAAGCAACGGATGGCTTGAGGCTTGTAAGAGAATTAATCAGGATTTTTCTTCGATCATGAGTTGTTGCGTTCTGAAGTGAGAGTCGTTAAAAAACAGATGCGGAAGCAAGATTAGTGTGGGATGTGTCACGTCCATAACTTCAGTTTCATGCTGAGGACGGAAGCTGTCTTGCCATGTTGAAGCTTGGTGTTGATTGCGAGATGACGAGGAATATGTAGCCCAAGAGTGGAAGAATGACAAGGGATGATGAATGCAATTACAGATTGGATGGCTTTGGTCTTGTTTTTGAAATCACGGACAGCATGATTCAAAAAATGACTGTGCTTGACTTGAGGACAGCAGCAGATCGTGTGAAGGGTAGTTCACTCCATTGTTGAGCAGATGCAACTGGAAAGGGGCTTCAAGACGAAGGAACTGCCATCTTGGAGAGCTGTCCGAAAATTGAAAACTCGGATGGGAATGGTGAAACATGGTGCAGGTTGTCCAATCTTGAGTGAAGAAACTGTTGTATGATGATGAAGTGGCTTGTTGGTTGTTGACTTGTACTTGAATTACTGTACAGCACGGTACATTATGGCGAGTGCTTGACAAGCGTTGATGCTTGTGTGAAGGACAGCCTGAGTTCATGGATGAGCATGCTGATAAACCAAGAGGAATTTCGGACAGAGAGTGATGAGTCTTCAAAGACAACGATCTGTGAGAATGCTTCTTTTTCTTGGCCTTCTTGATTGAAGATAAAAAACTCACAACCCTCGACGGGCGACGTGACAGCGATGCGATGGGGCGCCCATCTTGAACGCTGGATCAGTCGTCGTTTCACGGGAACAGGGCACGGCATAGTCTGCTTGAGCGTGCGTTGGCTGTCCGAGAACTGAAAAACGGACTGCATGAAATCAGGACAGGGACAGAAGAAAATAGACGGACTGTTGCTTGAAGACAGGACAGAGACGACGTGGACGTTGATAATCCAGTCTTAGTGTAGGAACGATCTGTGCCATGATGATGATGGTGGCCTGTTTGTTGTTGACTTGCACTTGAATTGTCGTATTGCACGGTTCATTAGAGCGGGTACTTGCGATGCAGACAGAAGGTTGATTCTTGTGTGATCGACAGTCCGAATTCTTGAAAAAATAGTCCGGGTTTTGAGACGTGTGCGAAGGACAGTCCGAATTCTTGGACGAGCGTGATGATAGATCGAGTGGAAATTCGGATAAAGATCGATGTGATTTAGAAGATGACGATCTGTGAGAGTGTTTCTTTTTCTTGGGTCTTCTTAATTGAAGAATGTGATGAAAGTTGGCCACATGGAAGTGGAGATGCAGAAGGAGACACTTGAATCGAAGGGCTGATAACGATATTAGGATCGACGAGCGACGGACTGCGAGGTGATGGGGCGGCCATCTTGTTTCCGGTCTCGGTCGTCGCTTCCTTTGAACGGGCCATGGTGTCGTCTGCTTGAGCGGGCGTTGGCAATACGTGATCTTGAAAGTCGGACAGCAGAAACAGGATAGAAGCGAAGCGAAAGTCGGATTGTTCAAATCAGGATGGAGACGGATGGCAGAAAAACAGGACAGGGACTGATGTCAAAGTCGGATAGTTGCTTGTGAATCAGTCGGCGTTTCAATAGGACGAGTCAAGAAGTTGTTTGCTTGAGCGTGCTTTGGCAATCCATGACCTTGGAAGTCGGACAGCAGAAACAGGATAGAACCAGAGCGACAGTCGGACTGTTCAAACCAGGATGGAGATGTAGTCGAAACTCGGATGGCAGGAACAGGACAGGGACTGCTTGGAGATGCGAAACAGGAGAGAAGCTGGAGGTAGACGTTCCGGCTACCGCTGGAGGGAAAAGATGGCGGGCCGGTCTCGCCCGAATGCTTTTATAGAGGATCTTGGGGAATGCGCAGGAGGGGTTACGCAAGCTGGCCGTCTCGACGCAACTTTAAAACTCCAGCAAGAGAAGCATACTTCAGGGAAGAATGCTACAAATTTTCAGGTATTGTATATTTCCGAACAGCAAAAGAAACTAAGTTTAATTAGACCAATAGTGAACTGAATCAACATTAAAAATATCCAACACCGTTTGCAGTTTTATGACACGGGAGGCCTCCAAACCGTTTGGTCCCGGCGATTTTAATATTTCGTTCATCCGACGGCGATGGTGCCACACGGCACGACTGAAATGTAGGAACTAACTAGATAAAATAGCCCAAAAGTAATTTTAAGAATTGGCTATCATCCCCATCCCCCCCCCCCCCCCCCAAAAAAAAGAACACAAATGTCATGCAGTAAAAGTTGCTCTAAATACTTCTTCTCCCCCACCCAAAAAAAAAAACCAACTAAAGTCATTCAGGACTAAGTCATAAAGACTTCCGCATGCATTGTTATCCAGTAATTTCGTACATGTCAGTGGGGCCGCGTGCCTATGTCAATGACTCATAGAATAATTTGAGCAAGTTACCAGTCACTGGTCGGTAGGTGGTGACGTCAGCCGCTGACAAGTCACCAGCAATAGGTCGGTGGATGGATGACGTCCGTCGGCTGAAGAAATAGTAACGAACTTTGTATGTTTGTGCTAACAAAAATCTTTGATTGTTTCTAGTGGAGGATTTCCCTGACAGATTTGACCCATTTTCTACCTTAGACCTAGAAACGTGGCATAGAATCTGTGTTCAAAATTTGACAGAAATCCGACAATTCGTTAAAACGTTCTAGTGTGAACACACAGACACCCAAACAGACAGACAAACCGTTCGCATAAGCCTACATCGACTCTAATAATTATGTACATTTTGGCCAGTCAAGAAAGAAAAGTTAGTTCTCAGATCCCGCCAGCACCGATTTTTTGACGGGAAATAAAAAGAAAGGACGCGGCAAAAATAGCAGTTACAGATCAAAAATGGAAAAGAAATGAAAATATAAAATTACCAATCTTGTCGTTAAATAATTATATGGAAGTGATAAGCAGAATTACAAGGCAGTGTTCTTTAATTTAACCAAAATAAAAAAATAAATCCCCAAACAGTAGGCTCGAAGAGTAAAAAAAAAATATAAAAAAATTCCGCATGGATTCCTTGAGAAAAAGGCCCAAGAACCAACTTTCTTCTTTTAAGTAAGTGGCCTTAGACCTACACTTTATTATGCAATGGTTTCAAAATTAATATTTTTTTTTTGTAAAGACGCGCTTCAGTATTACAGTTTTCGGTTAATTGGGAACTGGAATCGGTTATCGGGATTTGGAATCGGCCAGTTTTGTTTAATGATCAGCTCAGATGGAAAAAGCTGATCGGCCAAGCCTTAATTTTAACTTACAATCAATCGTCCAAAGCATTTAAAACGGCTTACATATATAAATAAAACAGTTACCACCAGACATTTTTTTCTTGCCCTTGTAACTACATAACTACTACATAAGAACTACGTAACAGAAATAAACAAGAATCAAACTAAGTATATTCAATAGCATTTTATTTATAGCGGTTTCGAGATACTGTACAAATTTTTGATACCTAGCAGGTACCTACAATACTTGACTGTGAATGCAATTAATAAATAGGCCCTTGATGGGGCACTAACACTCACAGTCCTTGCATAAAAGGATGGAAACCGTAAGCGTAACTTCCAGTTGAATATCAACATCCTGCACTAAACATTTACTTCCCAAAAAAAAAAAAAAACACTGTACAACCATAATGAATAACCACCGTGGTAAAATCATAACCATAACTTACACATTAAGAGTGAGTGCGAATGGTATAATTTAGGGGGAAATAAAAACCTTAGAATGTTACGCTTACGGTCTTCCTTCGCAAGCCACTTCACATCATTCCTACGGGCAGATTGGCTGCATCTGCTTCAGCTGACTAGTTGTACGTTAACGAGACAATGAGGTATTATTTTGTAACTGTCTCATACCAAGCTCTTTTATATTCACACAAGATATGGCTGCATAGACATGACGAAATGCTGTGGAGTAGATATGAGCACAGATATATGGCTATGAGGCCTGAACTGCACAAGGATATGTTTTTTTCAGAGCTACAGACATGGGGGTTTAATTAGTATTGTTTTTTTTTAAATCTTGCCACTGCAATGCTACGTACAAGGTCTCTCCCGTTTGTTTGACGCGTAGATATCTGGTCAGTTATTGTTTTGAGAATTAAAATAAAAACACGTAAGATGAACAAACATTGTCCAACTAGTAAAGCACAATTCTCTAGTCAAATAAAACAGTTTTTTTTTCTTTCTTACACTTCAAAGCTACACAAGTTTGATTTAGCTTTATAATAATCTCGTTTCTGTTGTTGTAGTTCTTAAACTTTCAACTTTTGTTAACAATATTTTATCGTTCGAGATTTTGCTTGTACAGACCAAGCAAAACTACCAATACTACTGCAATGGTCCATACACAATTACAGTATGCGGGGTGTGTGAATTAAGTTGTATTGGATCGGATTTACGATGAATGAACTTACGCCGATGACTTCAATTTACCAAATTACATTTGTAGTATCGCTGAATCAAAAGGCCATGTAAAACTTGAAAAATATATAAACCGATTCAAAAAATTCAGCAAACGATGAGTTTTTCTTTTTCTTTTAATCGCATGTAACCAAACCATTCTTAGTTTCCAATGAACTTCTTAATGCTTTAATCGAGTGAACTGTTGTTTGAACCAATGGAAGTGTCTCGTTGAGACAATTAAACTAGTATGTTGAGTCATAAAAAAATTTTAAGCATTAAAAAACTGAAAATTCAAGAATAGTTTAGTTTTTGATAACCTGAAAAATAAATTGATGTATCACCTTTATTTTTTTTTTTTGTAATGCAGTGGTGTCCGAAAACATCATTTTTTAAATTTTACAAGGCCTAAGATTCTCAATTAAATTAATTGTACACTGTTGAAAGAGGAAAATACACATACTCAAAAATAAACTGATAAAGTTTGGAAATTAAACATTGATTTCTGACAATTCAATATCTAATTGTAATTTACCAAATCTACACACCCCCTATAGATTTCCCGCGAAAAATGGGGAAAGGTTTACAAAAAAAAAAATCTTCCCCAGCAATAGCAAAATGGCAAAAAGCATTACAACTACCTCTGCCTTTTTCCCAAACATCTTCGCGGACACTGTAACAAATATGCTGCAGATAAACTATCAGTGTTAACATCACAATACTTCAACTCGGCATAACTTTACAGATAATAGAAACACTATTCAGTAGTAATCACGACAAAGTGTGAGACTTACGTATTCGTCAATTGGTTTAACTCCTAATGAACTTTGAATTCCATCGCAAATTTTAACTGACATAAATAACTGCACGATAACTAACAGAACAGGCTTTATACGATAACTGCCTACTTAAACAAATAGTTGTGAATTTCTTGTTTAACAAAAGGGGCATAGCCAAGGTTAAAATAAAATGGAATTGCTTAACAGACAATCAGTTAAAGGGCACTTTTCAATCATTTTGTCCCGTGCAACCGTTCTTTCTGGACATGTAAACGATAGCACCGCTCTAAGCTTCGCACCACGTACATTGACACATCGTCAATAAAACTATGAAAAACGAGTATTTACCATCGCAACTGTTATCTAACTCATAGTGAAACGCGCAAAATGTTTCAACCAGTCGCAGGAGACGAACTGTCTGAGTCGGACGCTTATTTTGTTTTTGTTTTTAAGAGTTCAGGAACGATGATATGAATGGCATGCTCAGATCAGACGTCAATGGGATATGGCGGGAAGACCAAGAAGTGTGTTCCAAGTCTCAAATATCATGTGCAGGATGTGAGAAAAATAATTTATCCTGGTTTCGTTCGTACCAACTTGAAATGGTCGTTGATAACAATCACAAGTAACACACAATTTAGTTTATAACTAATAAAGGCAACATAAAAAGAAGATAAAGAATGGTATGGCATATTTTAAAATGCGACATTTTAACTTTTAAGCCAATAGTAGTTAAGAGGCTTTGTTTTACTAAGTGTTTTCAACATAATTGTTTTAATTTTAATTGTATGTCAAAATCAAATGATGTATCTACAAACAAAAATTTTTACACACCTGCAATCGCAACTAAAAGAATGAACGAGTACTATTAGCTGCACTACTGCATATTCACAGAAAAAGTTTGTCCTTTCCAGATGTACAAAATGTTTCAAATGCAGACAAATCTAAAAATCAAGGAGACACAGGATTTACAAACTTAAGCGATAAAAGCATTACCTCACATTTTTATTTTGTTACATGCTTCTTGAGATTGATTTGTACTAAATCTTTTAAAACTAATAATGCCTACAAATTTGAACTAAGAACTCGCTGACATTTTTTACCTCCGCATTGGTGATATTCTGCATATTGTAAATCAATAAAAGGTTTATCATTATAAACCTTTACTTTTGCTACAGTATTATGTTGCTTGAGGAGCAACAAAAATTGCGTTGTCACTAACATTTTATTCAGCGTCATAAATGGTGTGTTGCAGTGAAGCTGATTGCAATTTAACAACAAGATAGACCTTGATAGACCTTCAAATTTTCAAAGAGTCATCAATAAAGAAAAGTAGCAACTATACACCAACTTAAATAGCCTAAAGGGGTCTGGGTATATTCAATGTTGCTTAGAACTGCATTTATGAATATAAACTATTATTTTTTAAAACAAAAAATGGTGAAAACAGACACTGGCCAACAACATGGCTAATACTCTTACATCCTCAAATTACACATTTGAACTTAGTTACGGCAGATATGAATCATCATACTATCCCTCGTGCCAGGCAGATATGCAGAGGCAGCCATTCACAGGCTCACAAGGCAGGAAAAGACGTCGTAATGCCCATCAACAAGTCAACTTTGGCCCGTTCAGTTCTATCAGAAATTGTGAATAAATTTTTTTCTAATTAGTTTCTAGGAACTCTGAAGCACACTGAAGTTCAAATACGTAGGTGAACCAGCTCAATTTTGAACCTTACTAGATAGAAGCAGAAGGCGAAGGGGGAAATCTGGAATTCCAATTCTCCCATCATAAAAGGGAAGACCGCATCCAAAACAGGCCTGAATGGGTCCAATTTTTTTAACATAATGCTTTGTGAACGTAATAATGACTACACTCACAATTATTTGTACCATACGGTACAGCTTTTTTTGAACTTTTCTCCTCTTAAGACTAAAAAAAAAATACTGTAGTAATTAATTTTGCTACCTCTACACCCCATCTGAAGCAACGGGACAGAACCCCATTATAAAGTAGTAAATCACAAAACAAATAGTAAAATGAAAAATACCTTTTAAGGGTTCAAGTATGGCCCTAATTTTAATACAAGAGGACACACAGACAGAAGGTCACTTGCAATCAATCAATAACACTTCCTTAGAGCCAAATCTACAAGTATGCGAGAAACAGTACAAAACTAGCAGTATTAAGTTAAATAAAACAGTTTACGATTCGTTGATGGGCACCACAAAGAAGAAAACCCAGTCCCAGCTGGTAGAGAATGGCAAGCAACCAAAATGTACAAAACTCACGTAAAAACTTCAGGAACCAAAATATTTCCAGAGCATGAAAACTCCAGAACTTATTCAAATTTACACTATATATTACAAAACCACAAGAGCTTAAAACAACTCTTGAAAATGGTAAGCTGTGTGGTGGTGGTGGTGGTGTTGTGTGTATGTCGTTCGCAACAAAAATTCAACTTTTGTCGAAACAAAACCACTCAAAACATTACAGTGGTGTCCAGAGTGCTAAGACTATGCAAGTAAAACCTACCTCAACCCCTGAATCAAGATTAAGGACCTCGTGCTGCAATATTGAGAGGGTGAAAACGTAAAATGTTACAAATGATATTGATATGTCTGAAGGGGTGACAGACACAAAAAGCAATTTCGACGTGCGTTTTTTTTTTCAACTGTCAAATTCAAATGCTAAAAGCTCGAGGGAGAAAAAGCTGGAACATTTCAATTATGCGTTTTTTCTACTTGGGAAAGAAATTGAAATCTAAATTTCACAAACGACGGCTAGTTATCAGCAGTACTTTCTATCGCAATCGATTTTCAACGACATACATTACAAATTCATAGCAATGCAAGCTTCTAATTACATGCAAAAAAGCACAGACTCGCAATTTGATTAAAGGATAAATGCGCACACTGATACACTAATCGTTAAAACTGGAACGGCTTTTCCAGTTTCTGAAATTTTGGCACTACTTTCCACCCCAATTTTGGAAGTCACATCATCTGTTTTAAGGACCGCCACTGACAACTAAGCCTATCGGAGTCATTTCAAATTAAATCAAACGTCAAGAAATTCTTCCTACACTTGATCATTCAGGGGTTGTGTGGCTTGGGTGCCGATGGTAGCACGTTATGGCACTGTTCAGGTACGGCTCACAGCTACATCCACTGCTGCACGTGGGTGCCTACCCAACTCTAGGCCCACGCACGACAATTAAGCTTTACATGGCGGATTTAAGAACTATATACAACTCGTATTTCCACATTTTAGAAATGTGGGTCTCTATCATATCATTGTTATTATTACGTAATAATATAACACTGTCTACGAACAGCAAACATCTACACTATTTTATGGCAGCGTCACGAGTAATTTTCAACCAATCTCAGACAAGCTTGGTTAAAAAAGTTCTTCCTGATTTTTCGGGAGTAGGGTGGTTGAAACGAAAAAGAAAAACAATAAAATTAAATAACATAAAAAAAAAACACTAAAATAAAAATTGATCCATCTAGTAATATTCACTGTACAAATATGAGACTTCATATACATTTAAAATAATATTTTCCAGGAGTCGAAGAGTTGGCTCATTAGTTTGCGTTTTCCTGTCGAGTTTCTCACAAGCAGACAATCACATTTAAATTAAGCGAAACGGATGCACACCTCGACATAAACATGCACGTAACGTATACACTGCTGCAGGCGTTTGGTTGCACGCTATACTTGTATTTAAGACGACGAGCGGAAACAACGCAACATCAGTCAGACAACAAACAACTTTCACCTTTTTTTAAGTCGAAACGTGACGCCTCCTGAAGTATGTTCTCTCACCTTCAAGGCTACGGTGTTTACAGACTACGCACCACGCTTGGCGACCGCCTAGCCCCTTCCATCAGTCTATTCGTTGGCACTCTTTTTTTGTGCGTGCACATCCGTCGTCGACACTAAAACGTCATTAACTTTAATCAGCACCGAGGTTTAGTTGCAGCTGCATGGAACCTTTGCGATGGCAGCGGCAGGGGAGATTGCTGGGGAATGCCAGTTAGAGGAAGATTACATGGATCTGGCAGGGAAGTCACAGAATGCCTCTGCACACGACTACTTGGAACTAGCAGGGGCTGGAAGGAGCGAGCGTCTTCACTCTCTATTGAAAAGCTGCCGCTGTCATTCTGGACTTCTGCAATGCAACAGGAATAAACATTATTAATTTTTAACCTGTGGAATTTTTACATAAATGGATCTATCCACCTTTCCACCTTTACCAACACAAATACAAAAGCAGACATAGACACACTGTAAATCTACTTCCTAATGACAAAATACAACATGATTCATTACATCCAAGTCCAGCAAAAGAGGTAATGACTAATGACTTTTATTTGTGGTAAAAATAAAGACAATTTATTCTATTTAGCCAAAATCATGAAGCGAGGATAATACGATATCGTTAACGGATCAGATCAATTGTCAAATTTAAGTTTTCTTGTTAACTAGCAGTCATACACAGCTTTGTCCTGGGTTTGATTTCGTGCAGGGTTTTGTTTCGTGGTGTTCATGCGGTGCGTGGTTTGAAGGGT